>RJWM01000883.1:0-181675 GCA_004363535.1 Dasyprocta punctata | reverse complement strand
TCAAGAAACTTATTGTTTAAATCTCTCCTGCTCTGATTAAGACTGTGTTCCTTCTTTGGGTTCTTAAAAGATGTTCATCTCCTTGAAGATGAATTTTTAAATCAGATGTCATTACTGAGTTACACCTCAAAATTTTCTTCTTTGGCTTCAAGGGTCCCTTTCCTCAGTCACTTCGGTTTCATCTTAATGGATCTATAGATTCCTCTACATCTGCTACAAGTGTCAAAGAGTCCTCCCTCCCTAACCTTGTTTGATTGTAACTCTCAGAAACTGCAACATTAAGTGAGGATTTGAGTCCCACTTGCTAGTAACTCAGGATGGGACACTTTTAATATTGCCATGCAAGTGCAAGATACTCTGAAATGAGTATGCTATATTGCTGAATTGTCATTCACTTTTTATTTAATTCTGTTCAAATTCATGTTAAATTCCTGTTCAGTTCCAATACCCTGCTAAAGCTGAGGATGCAGAGGTGACAGTTTTCAGAGAATTCACAGGTTAGAGGGAAAAGCAAACCCCACCTGTGGGGACGGAATGTCATAGGGCATAGAACACAGGCCTACAGATTATTAATAAATGCTCCCTCGAAGAAAGATTGCCAAACAAGGGAACCAGACAAGGCATTCATGTTCAAAGAAAAGCACAAAGGTCTTAATATATAGGTCCTAGAGTTTATTTGAGGGACTAAAATAAGTGAGAGGGGAGCAGTGAAAAAATGAGATAGTAATAGTTAGAAGTCAGATCACAGGCCCTTAAATGTCAAGGAGTTTAGCCTGCAATTTATTAAGAAATAAGGAGCCATTAGAGAACTATTAGAAGATGAATATCCCAGTAAGGTCACTCTGGTAGGTTAAAGGAGAAAAAATAGGCAGGCTTCTGGGATGGTCAAGGTATGAAATGTAAAATGTCAGAACTATGGTCATGCAGCAGAAATGGAGAAGAAAGATTTGACAAAGACTTAGAAGGTAGACTCAGTAAAAATTGTCAGATCTAAGTAATCAAATGGGTGAGAAGGAATCTCATACTGATTTCTGAATTCCTGTTTAAAAGGCTGAAAGTGCCATTTCTCAAACATAGTAAGTAGAACAAGGGAGCTCCACCAAAAATAAATAAATAGGAGAACTGGAAAGATGATACCCAATATACTCCCCAATGTTATGTTTGTTCAATGAGTTTCTCATTTCTGGAAGCTGCTAGATTTTGTTTGGTTCATTATTACTCTCTTTATTTTCTAATACTTCTCTAGGGATTTGTGTCTAAACTCAAGCCACATATGTTCCTACTAGTGCCTTTTTTTATTTCACTTTAGAAATATCTCAATGCTTAGTGATAACTTCAGGTATCTTTACAATTATGAATATTAAATACTTGATACAAAACTTACTGCTATATGCTACTATTTGTTATTACTCTAAAGTTGAAAATGATCAGTTAATAACTCTCCAATCACTCAGTGCTGAAGAATAAACCGTATTTTATGTCATGTCTAAATACACAGTTACAAGTGTTGCATGTTTTATGTATAGCTTGTATATAACTCCCTATTTTATATACACTCCTCTTTGTCACAACATAAGTGAAAATTATATCACATTAACAGAACTTGTTCTGCTTTTTAAATTAAATGATAACAATAATTTCACTCATGCCCTTCTAAATGCAAGAATTTTTCTTTTCATCCTTGACACGGTTTAGCTATTTGCTATTCTGACATGAAAAAATTCTTCAGCACTGAACTCAGAACCTGGATGGCCTGATTAATATTCCAGGTGTGGCAGGTTATATTTTTTTAAAGATGGCTCCAGTCATACCTCACCTCCAACAGGCTCTTCTGGAGCCCCACCACACTGTACTGAGAAGTAGAGTCTTATTTCTGACCTTAAGTGTATGCACTTTCGAGTAGCTCATGATTAATAGAATTTAATGGAAGCAAAGCTGAGGGAATTCTGAGGTCAAGCTATAAAAAGATGACCTAGCTTCCGAGGTCAGGCTGTAAAAAGATGGTATCACTTTCATAATGTATGTATGGCTGGATATGGTCTTTTTAGGGGGGAATCAAAGACACAGTGGTATCCAGAAGAAGAGAATATGGAATATCAGGCTTATAAACAATAGCTTCCACAAGGACTTTCTATAACTGTAATTGGGATCTGCAGATAATGGTCAATATTGGACTGGGGTCAGCTAATTCTAACACTGTATCATTTGACTGTGAATTATATGGGATAATTTCTCACTTTCGCATAAAATTGTGAAGTGGCTAAATTCTCTGTTCCTCCAATTAAAGGGTACATGGTAATGATGTGCTACAAAATTAATAACAAATTGCATTTGGTGGCACACACCTGTAATCCCAGGGGGAGGTGAAAGGAAAGGAAGAATGATGAATAAGAAAGCCATAATAAATAAAAACTTAAATAAAATGTATATTATAATGCCTTAGGGTCAATTACATATTCACAGTTACATAGGTACAGTTGCCTTCCAGAAAGATTTTATCAACCTGCACTGCCATCTAAAGCATAGAGCAACATATGTTCAGCACCATTGGTTAGTTTAGTTATGTTTAATGTCTGTCAATTTAGTAGGTTGAAATTATATTTTCTTCTAGCTAATTTTGAAAGTAAAATGTTTTTCATGCACAGTATTTATTGCTATTCATTTCCTTTTTTATGAATTTGTCTGACTGTCATTTGATCAATCTTTTTTAGTTTTTATTTTTCATTAGTATATGTTTGTAGTATATAATGATTATATTCCTTATAGGGAGTTGATATATGTACGTAACACATTTTAATTTTTTTTCACCCCTTCCCTTCTCTTCCCTACCTCCTCTTTTCATCTTTTGATCCTTTTCCACTTGAGAAAGATTTAACTCCTTACTTCCCATTACACATTTTTTATTTTGATCATTATTTACACTTTGAGCTTCCCATATAAGATTATTTCTACTAGAAAATCAGTCCTTCAGTAATAAACATAAAGGTTCATAATATGTTAAGAGTAATAGATGCCTTTTCATACCTGTTACCTGAGTTTTACATGTGAAAATATAGAAACACCGAAATTCACTTGTTCAATCAATCAACATTTTCCTTCACTACCTTTGATAATACTTGGGGAGTGTTCTCCAATGCTGTATGACACAAGTAATATTTGCCTACCTCGTCCTTTAGTAAATTTTATTTTTTTCCTAGGTCTTCTGCTGATTCAGTTTTTTCCATTTGAATATGCAGTGCATAAAAAGTGGATGGTGGATGGTGAAGGACTAGGTTATAATCTTCATTTTACCCACAGTTAGCAACTTACTGAAGGAGTCTTTCTTGCCAAATATAAAATATAGATCAAGGTGGAGCTTAATAATAGTGAAATAGCAATAAAGGAAGGGTGACATAAGATGGAGGAGCCTAGATATGTCATAGTAGATTTTGAAAAATCTTGAGAACGTCTAGAGCCTAAAAGAGTACAGTTCTGTAAAACCTGTACTAAACAAAATGAAACAAAGCCCAAAAAAAAAAAAAAAAAAAAACCAAGATGGTATGAAAGACATTTAAAACACTCAGCAGCAGTTTCCTGCCCCAGCCCCAAAACCCACTCCTGAAAGGTAAATTCTAAATTGGTTTTTCAAGTATTTGCCAACATATTTCTAAATAACATGCTTTATACAGATTAGTATTAAAATGTCCATTCTCAGATATTACCAGTTGACTTCCCAGCTGGGTAGCTAAGGATTTAATTTAAAGATGTTCCCATCTTTTTTTCTCTCTCTCTAGGTCTTCAACATAGCTATATTTCAATATGCAAAAGAAAAATCAATGTTTACCTTATTATGCATAAAATTTTCCACTGACCAAAGTAATACATTAAGTTGGGTTTTTGGTTTGGTTTGGTTTGGTTTGGTTTATCCTTTTTTGAGACAGGGTCTTGCAATGCAGTTCAGGCTGGCCTTGAACTGACTTTGTTGCCCAGCCTGGCCTGGTATTCACAGCAATCCTCCTGCCTCTACCCCCCAAGTGCTGGGATTACAGATATGCACCACCATGCCCAGGCTTACATTAAAATTTTAATACATTCTTTTGTCTTCTTTTTTTTTTTTCCTTTTTCCTTCTTTTCTTTCCTCATTGCCATTCCCCTTGCCATTTGAACATTTTCCTCCTTTTACATTTTGGTCCTTATTTACACTTTGACTTTCTCACACCAGAGAAACAATGCAGTATTTACACATGTGTGTCTGATTTAAGGGAGGTTAGGGAAATAGGGGGAAAAAAACAAGTTATATCATGTACAGGTACCAATTCTCTATGATGAAGAGCCGGGAGTTTAGCTCAGTGGCTTAAGCACCTGTCTCTCAGGTGCGAGGTTGTGAGTTTGATCCCTGGTGCCACAAAAATAAATATATATATATGTGTGTGTGTGTGTGTGTGTGTGTGTGTGTGTGTGTATACAAATTCTTTATGATGGATGTGGTTATTTTATGTATATCTAAAAATGTTCCAATAAAATCTAATTAAAAATGATTTTAATATTTTATAATTTTTTTTGTTTTACTGTGTTAACAACTGCCCAGTGTTTTGTTTTATCTTCTCTGTATGTATGCCAGTAAATTTTTTCTAAATGTTCAAAAGATCTCTCCCATGCTTATCAATAATTTTTCCATCTATTATAACCGTTTTTCAATCACTCAGACACTTGAGTCTTGCCCCCTTCCTCCCAGAGCTCACCCTCTGCTGGCCTGGCTGCTATAGCCTAACATATACCTTTGACCTTGGAACTTTTCATTGCCAGTCTCCTATGTTGCATCCCCTTTCTCTTGAATTCCATCCTTATTTTACAATTTTGCTAAAATACATTGAATTTCTCACTAGTAACATTGGATACTAAAAAGACAGAGGACTTACCTATACATAAGACTTTTATCACAGATTTCCATACAAAGCCAAACTCTCACTGAAGTATGAGGGTAGAATTAAAAATTTAGAGGAGCTGTAAATATAGTCATATAATGAGAACACAACTAATGAAGAAATTCAAGAAAAGATTTAAGAAAAAGAAATACTAAAGAACAGGCGAAGGTTGATCTTGAAAAAAATTAGGAAAAACAAAAATCTCAGCTGGGTGTGGCGGCACACACATGCAATCCCACTACTTAAAAGGCTAAGGCAAGAGGATCACTGCAAATTCCAGTCTGGGCTACCTAGTGAATTCAAGACCAGCCTGAACTAGTGAGACCCTGTCTCAAAAGACCAAAAAAGAAAAAGAAAAAGAGTTCTCATATCACTTCCCCCTTCCCCAGCAAATTAAAGAGAGAAAAATTTAAATTACCAGAAACTGATAGTCAAATCTCTTTAACTAAACAATAAATAAATATAATTTGGGGCCATTACAATTTTTTAAATACCAATTCTCAAATATTTCTATAAAGGATTCTATAGCTTTACATTACACTTCTGATATTTAAGGTTTATTACCTTTTTGGTTCAAGAACAAAAACATAATTTGTAAAAACTCATAGTTTTCTTGACTTTTCTAGTTTTGTTGACAGTGTACTACCATTGGTTATCCACACCTCTTGACATGTTCACTAATGTGTTCTGATAAGAATACATGTTAAAATCAACAGTGGAAAATGTCAATTAAATCAAAGTAAAAGTTTGAAGGCAGAAAGAATACAAATATCAAACTGTTAAATACCTTTTTACAATAGACTGGCACTCAAATAATATTTACCAAGCATCTGATATGTGTCAGATTTTGTGCTAGGTGTCAACAGTGTATGGATAAAAGATACTATCAATGTATTTGAGAGTTTACAAGATGAGGGAAAGAGAGACAAACAATTACAATGCAGAATAATGAAGTGCCGTGATAGAAAATGCAAAATTGCTTTAAGTAAATGAAAAGAAGGAAGTACGATATTTAAAAAGAAAACCAATCTACACTATTAGATCATGATGATGTGCGACAGTCCCTTAAAGAAGATTATTATCTTTATATTTGAGGCTCAAAACAGTCAAGCAAACTGCCTGATGTTACACATTGAATGGCATAGCCAGAATTGATCTTAAACAAATGTCCTGACTCCAAATTATGCATCAGGATCCAAAATAGAGATTTTTCCCCCAGAAAACATATGCTAAGAAGACAATTGAAATTCTTTTTTTCTACAATAAGATGAATAATAAACATCAAGGAGATATTTATTTTGTTTTATTAGAAAGTAGGCAAACTTTCCTTCTTGTTGAACTTACCCACAAGAAGAATGAAAGCTAAAACATCCATTGCTTTCCATGAGAGTGAGGATTTGTAAAAGGAATAGCACTGGAGAACTGACAAACCAAAAAATCCCCAAATAACTTGAAGCTGAAGGTAAATTTCACCCAGCTAGTCAGAGGGAAGCCACTACACACAGGGATATCACAGGTACAGCCTAACTGGTGAGGCTAGATTCATGGCAGTGGCTCAATAGGACCTAAGAAGAACACTGAAAGGAATTCGCATTCTTCATATCCAAAGCTGCTTTGAAAATTTTAGACTAAAAAGAGTTCTTACCTCTTTAAATAATCAAGCACAGAACTGAATTTTTTAGCCCTAAATCTAAATCCAAATTTGTCACCTTGCCTCTAACTAGTGGCTCCTCCCAACTTCCTGCCATAGCTCAGAAATTAAGTAATCACTGGTTCATATTTCCTACACCCACCAACCTTCATAATCAGTCAGATGGCAAGCACAGGACATTCTCCTTCCTCCATGTTTCAAACATCGCATCAATTTTTCCCTCCTCTGAATCCCTGGTGAAGTTATCCTTAACAGTTTTTCCTGGATTTTCATCTTACTTTCTCACCTCCTCTCCAATAGCCCTATTATAAAGAGATCTGATCACCTTAAGGTGCTAACTATGAACTACCAAGAATGTTCTAAGCATTTTGCTCCAAAATCCAAAGCTTTAAGCTAACAGTTTTTGCCCATATTACCTGCCTTGCGTGCCTCTCCTCAATAGATCTTATTCTCCAAGCAAATTATTCTTCTTCCAAACAGACCCTTGATATCTGTCATCTGCACCTCTCCATCTGCATTTTCTTTTAAGTGGAACATCCTCCTCTCTATCTTTCAAGCCATAGTTCATAAACTACCACAAACCATGACTCCCCCTTCTGACCTGACCTCGAATTTGTGTTAGAGTCTTGTGCCCCTTATCACAACAGACCAGTACTGAGCACATGCCTTGGAGTGATTCCTGAGAAAAAAAATCCCAGCTCATCATTTTACTAAGTAGGGAGAACTGCCAATACCTATAGGTGTAAATATACCACCACCAATCTCAAGGAGGTAAAAAAACATGTGCAATTTTGCTGTCCTGAGAGCCAGCAGGAGCTCAGTGTGGCACACTACTGTTTGTTTGTCTCTTTGTAAAGTGAAGAAATAAAAGCTTTCCATGGAATTCCTGTAAAGATTAAATGACAAAGTAAATGTAAATGACTTAACAGAGTCTGGTGAAATAAACACTCCATACCATCACTTCTGGTGTTATTGCTTGTGTTACTGTGTGACAGCTGATACAACACTATCATCACTGATAGTAAAACTATTATGCTACTATTCCGGCTATTTCTACTACTAGTGTTATTGGCAGCAGCTTCCCCTAAACTGTAAATTTCTCAAAGGAGAGAAAAGAAACTAACATTTACTAAGCGCCAACTATTCTTCAAGCACAAGACTAACCATCTGTCCAACACTATGCTAGGACTTCTATGTATATTTTCTCAATTCTGACAGTCACCCTGTGACATAGTCCACAATCATCTCTGATTTATAGATGATAAACCAAGCTAAAGGAATTTAAGTCACTTGCTCCAGATTGCACAGATAGCAAGTGGCAGGGGTAAAATACAAACTCAATTTTATCTGGTTCTGTAATCCATTCTTTGATAAAACATTTTTGATACTCAAGATTTAAATCTTAATTTTAGACAGCAAATGTAAATATTAATTTTGGATAGCAAACTTATCTGTCCCAAATTCTTCCTATGGTTTAATCTTATGGCCCAGGCAAAAACTACAGGATTGTCTTACCTTCCCAAAGTTTTGTGCTAAGGCAAAGTAGTAAGAGAAAACACTAAGTAGCAATTATTTGCAACATCTTGTCAAAGAAGAATATTAGTCATGTATTTTAAATACATGTTTTTTGAGTGAACAAGCACAAATTCAATGTAATTATAAATGCTTCATAAGATGAGAAATTAGTGAGCATGTAAAACAATCCTCAAAAATCAAAACTGATCATTCTTGTCTGACTATAGTCAGTGGAACTGTCCATGAACTGGGGTGCAGTTTCATTACCTTGATTAAAAGTGGAGGAAGAGCAAAGTAAGTCAAAAACTTCCTGATTCCTTGAGAATTAAAACATTTACTAAGTCCTCAATAAGTGTGAAAGGCTCAGTAAGAATCTACTTTCTAGTCTTAGAAGCTATGGGAGGAAAGACAGGTATCCTTGACTTGAAAAATTGATTATAATGAGAATGAAAAGCAAAGAGAAATTGAGCGTGAACACTGGCAAAAGGATTTCTAAGGTGTGAATGCCTTTATTCATTACCCAAGCAAGGGAATTTACAGCTAAAGGTCAATGTGCACATGGGAAACGAGAGTAGGTTTTATGATAGAACTGGTCAAGTTTTAGAAAACTAGCTCTTAACTGTATAATTCAAATGTTCTATTATTTTACTTGTTCTATTACACACACACACACACACACACACACACACACACACCTATCCTCACCCTGATGTAAAACTAGATATTGTTGCTAATCTTCATGTAAGCTACCCTATTCCTTCTCCGGACAACATCAACACCACAGTTCCACTTGCAAACTATAATTAATAAGTTCCATAAATAAGACAGCATTTCCTCACATGGTTTGGTTGTGGGTAAGAAGAGTGCAAAACAGTGGTGGGAAAGCAAAGAAAAAAACCTGACAATAGTTTGAGCAAACACCATAAGAGCTGAATCTTTAGGCTCAGGATTTCCATAATTTTTGAGAATTTTGGAGAAGAATTCACAGTAAATTAAATAATCAAAATTAAATTAAATAAGAGATTGACCACCTGTCCAAAGTAATCTCAGTAAAGATTAAATATTCTTCATTTTTTCCTTCCATCATTGTTTAAGTAATTTTCCATAATTCCTCAATTTTATACACACCATCAATTTATTAATAGTTTCTTTGAGAGGTAGAGAAAGGATATCTGAGCACATTAAATATGTGCACACTGATTCGAAGATACATTCTATTTTTAAAATGTCAAATTAGAAGAAAGGAATGCTATAAGCAGGTGAAACCTGTGATAGGGGACGGAATTGGGAACAAAACTTAAAACCCAGGAAATCTAGTACTTGGACAGCTCTTGGTTCTGCTGATAATTAATTGGTTGTCTCTGTAGATTGGTGGCTTTAGGTAGGTTGATGAGTTGATGATTACAGTGAAAGATGGAGTTTCTACTCACCTAATGACTGCCTGGGAGGAAATGGTGATGGATGGAATCTGTGTAGTAAATGACTTCCAGTCAGAGACTGTATCACCTCTCAGTACAAAACCACTAATGTACACCCCTTTCCAAAACAGATCCCTGATGGCAGATTTTGGTTAGTAGCACAGACGTACACAAATGGATCTAGAAATGATGAACATTTTGATACAAAGACACTGAAAATATTTTCTTTATGGAATTCTACAGTGAGGAATTGCCATCTGTGAGCCATATATATTCAAATATATGATCATGATATAAACTTTTCAATCCAGTCTATAACCACAACCACCTATGTCATTCCTGAGGGGTTCTGTAATCTATGCTGAAGGATTCTGACTCCTAGGTACAATGAATTTTTTCATATTTCTCAAGAAAGCCTTTTGGTGCCGGGGGGGTGGCGCGTGGTGCACACCTTTAATCCCAGCACTTGGGAGGCTGAGGTAGGTGGAGCTTTGTGAGCTCAAGGCCGGCTTGGGCTACAACGAGAGTACAAGGCCAGCCTGAGCTACATAGTGCAACCCTGCCTTGAAAAACTAGGGCTGGGAGTTTGGCTCAGTGGCTTAAGCTCCTGTCTGGCAAGCATGAGGCTGTGAGTTCAATCCTCAGTGCCAAAAAAGAAAAGAAAGAAAGCCTTTTGATGGAGAGGTGGAATAATGTGATACTGAACTTTATCCTGACTTAATGTTGATGCATCTTCTAGTGCACTGTCACGTTTCATTGCAACATGTAAAATCTCCATAAAGTCTCTTTTCTGTTTTCTTTCAGTGCATTTCTGCAATTTTTTCTGTAAGTAAAAATGATAACTTAAAAAGTCAGCTGCCTAAACCCATGACATCACTATCTACTTTTACCTCAGTAAAGGCATTAAGGCCACATCAGAACACTGAACACTCCACTTCCTGTAGAAAGTCACTGAAAGAGTCGACTGGTGGCTTCTGCAGTTATCACTTGAGTTTTTCAGAGTTGTACTTCCACTAGTCATGAAAAGCTCAGGAAACCTAGAATAATGAGAAAAGAAATCAGAGAAAGTCTCTAAAAGCCCAGTTCATTTCAAGAAAAAGCAGTAACCATTCTTCCCCCCTACATTTTAAATATCACAACGAATTTTAGTAACAAAATAAACAATCCACTGAGAGCACACTTTATGTACAACTTTTATTTCTTGCTACTGTGTTCATTACCAAGCTGTTTGCTTTCTTTAGGAAGGATTGAGGATAGGAAACTTTTAAGACTCGTTTAATATGGAAGTCAGTTTCTACTAATGTATTCTTCATGTGGCATATGTACTCTTCCAAAGCAGATCTACATGTAATATAAATAACCATATATCGGTATCTTTCTTTATAGGAACAATTACCCCCTTGAAACACATAATCTCTTCATATTCACAGTAAAAATACATGAATGTAAGAACCACATCATTTATAATTGCAAATTGGTTAGCATTTCTGACAGAACTGATTTTCCCTTTATTTGTATCACAACAGCTCTAACTGTGATGAGAATAATGTAAGTATTATAAAACCCAGTTTTTACTTTCTAAAAAGTTAGGCAAGAGTGTTTTTCATGCATTCTATCCTGAGGAGGCAGAAATAATGTGCTTTCCATCAAATATCACTATCAAGTTCCTTAACACAGAAAGGGTTCGTAGGCATGGCAGTCTTTGTTACTGAATCTGAGCGGGTCCAGGGATCACTAGCTTCCATAAGTGGTGAAAGAGCTCTGCAGGTGCTAAAGACTCCAAAGCCACTTTTGTATGTATTCAGTGAAAGGGAAGAAAATAAAAACTTTGTACTAGTTTGTAAGAGAGTTAAGTGGGCAAGAGAGAGATGAAAACTGAGGCAACTGAACTGCCTACAAAATATTCATCACAAAGGTTCCAATGAATGCTTTTTTCTTGCACACTTCAGATTACATCTATAGGTAAAGACAGGAGGTGTTTACTGGTGAGAATGTGTGTCTAGTTTGTACGGGAAAATATAAGAGACCCTACTCTAAAATCTATGAAAATTTCCTCAAATTTCATGCTGTTCATGAAAGTTAGACAGTAGAAACAGAATAAAGGACTCTGTACATGCATACCTAGGTCCAAACCAAGCTGCTGAAACTAACCAGGGAAAACAATTCATATGTGTGGTTAGACAAAATGTGCTTATATGAAATTCAAACATTAGAGGAAATGCATTAAATAGAATACACACATGCACATGTTGTACCTTTGGTAAGTGCAATCCTTGAGGAATTTTCTCCAATATTAAAGTATTTTCTAGACCTTAGGAGCCAGCCCTTCATTAAACTTCTCAGATGGAAAAACAAAATATAGTTATTATAGAATTAGGCTAAGCCAAAATCTACTACCAAACAGGTGTCACAACAAATGTAGAGATCTGGATCTATGGAATGACAGATACAAGGGATGATCAAAATATACAGTGACTATTTTTAAAATCTATTACAGTAAAAGACACACTGCCATTAATCTGCCTCAAAATACTCTCCCTCACTTTGAACACACTTGTCCTATCTTCTTGCCACATTCTGAGCAGTTCCTGAAGTCCTCTTTTGTGAATGCCTTATAATAAAAAATAGAGTGAATGATGATGCCAAATGCCATCCAACTAAAAGGCAGGAAAATGTAAACATCTTGGTGTGTCCTCATTCCATCTTAGTTACCAGATCTTGCACTGTGTGACTTCTCGCTCTTCCCCGAAGTCAAAATGACCATGAAAGGCAAACATTTTTAATCTATTCAGGACATTAAAGCAGCTATAAGAGAACAACTAATGACACTCAATAAAGAGAATTTCCAAAAGCACTTCAGAAAGTGGCAAGATCAACAGGATAAGTTTTTGAACTGAGGGCCAGGTATTCTGAGGGACATTCATCACAATGTTTCTTTTACTACAGTAATATTTTTTTAATTTAGACATTCACTATATGTTTTGATTAGTCTATTACTAGGAAGCCAGGTCCTGATGCAGCAAAGAACCTGGCCCAACACTTCCCTGATCCTCAGTTCTTTGTGTCCCTGATGAAAGAATTTAGTCAAGATACATAGGCAGTCATGCAGAAGTACTGTATTCATAGAATTTATTGTCAAGTAGATACAGAGTAACTCTTAGGAGAGAAGATAGACAGTACCACAGAGGTATCTGTGCCACGTGAAGATCTGGATACCTTTTTATGCAAACAAAAGTTACTCCTGAGGTTCAGGGAACTATGGTGATTACGGTGCTTGTCAACATTTTACTTACAAATTACTTTGGAATTGCAAAATGTCTTCCTATCCTTTGTAGATGTTCAGTGGTTCCTCAGGAGCTTTAATCATGTAAGAAACTTACAAAAGCCCTTAGTTTAAAGCAGTTCCCAACCCAAAGCAGAAGGGTCTTTAAGAGAAAATTTCCTTTGGTGATATTGAGCTGTAGTCTGTGGCAGCCAGGAATGCCGCATGCCTTGTTCTGGAAGAACAAGAAGATAGCCAGGTGGTCAGGTATCAAAAGGACTATGCACAATGTATAACTATAAAATGGCCTTGGGCTCTGTGGGATGGTTTTAGGTTTGAGACCTAACAAATGATTATGAACATATTACTCACGGAACTGTTTGTTTCTTTACTTAACAATACATGCTATTTTTGATTCCCCTCACACACATGCACACACTTTGTCCCTCAGGTCCACTAATTTCTAACTTCTACTGAAGAAGTCCTGGCACATATTATAAGCCCTTTTAGAATTTTTGCCCCCAATGTGCCCACAAAACAGGTTTCAGACTCAGCTCCATTATTTTCACACATGACGTATGTAATTTAGGTGACTATTCAAATGTCAGCACCTTCATCATTAACACACCACTTCCATATACACTGTCCTACCAGGTCCTCATGATGGCACTGTGAAGTAGATAGAATTCTTATGCCTCCTTATCAGATGAGGAAACTAAGTATGAGAAGTCACTAACAGAACTCTAAAGACATTCTGGATAACAGAAATGAACAAGCCAGAAGCTAAGAAAACAGAACCAGGAAAAAATCTGTCTCTTAGTCTATTAGTTTTATAGCATACACACTATACCTCTCTTTGGTTTACTAACCACAGTATTCTGGTAACAAATTTTTGTGTGTGTGATGCCCTGCTAGTGTGAGTCCTTGCTTTTAGTAGTAGAAATTGAAATTAAAGCATAACTTTACAGAAAAATGATTTAACTGGAAAATTACAGGGAATATACAAAAGGAATCCAGCTTAGGGGTGCACTTTAATATAGGGATTCAGATGGGAGGCCAGCTTTTAAAGATTAGCAGTGGGCTGGGGTTCAGTTGATCACTATCTCAGGTGTCAAAGTAATCTCAGTCAAACTGTCATAGTTTTGGAATCTTTATGGCTAAGGGAAGGTTTTGTTCCCAGGTGATTGCGTGTTCAGCACAAGCAGGTTCAAGGACAAAAGCTGGAGACATCTCAAGCATAGTTGGATGTCCCTGGAAATCATTTATCCTGGTGTCTTGAAGGGGGTGAGATCACATAAATTCTGGACTAATTAACCTTGTTTTGCCAATTTTTAGACAGATACACCCTAAATGATATCTATATATACAGCAAAAAAGAGATTTGACCCAAGTTTTACAGCAACGAAGGACACAAAATGAAAGTTGGACTTTAGTCTGCTTTTAGTTATCATAGTCCCTAGTGAATGTTTATAGCAAAAATAACTAAGTCCCCCAGCTGTCCCAGGAGAAAACACAAATCATGTTTTTAGTGGGCAGCAGGTAAGTGCCTGGGATTCTGCTTCTCTCCCCATCCCTATAGTGATTCCTGACCATGTTATTGTTCTTGTCCAAACAGAATGGGCAGTGTTTACCTACTGCAGAGTTAAATCAGTCCCAGTTTATTTTTTAGGTGGATGTCTCTATTTAGTTTGAGACCTTGAAGTTTTTCTAACATCTCACCTACTGTCTGAATTTTACATGAGCTCTGAACTTAATCAGCACAGTATCAGGATACTACACTTCCTTGAGCTAAAGTTTAAAACTTTTGTGAGGGTCTTAATCTACAGCTAATAATTAAGAAATTTAAGAAGAAAATATATCCGCTTTGCTTTATAAGAGCTTCCCCCCCGCCCCACCACCTGTCTGCAGCAGACTTTCTGTCTAATGTTATGACTGTATTACGTCAGTCTACCTTCTAGGTCCCTAAAACAGTCCACCAGTGTTTCATCAATCTTTTTAATCAGTTCAGCTCCTGGGTTAAAGTTCCTTCTCCCAGAACACCTCCCCTTAGACAGAGATTAGAAAAACATGAGCTGGGTTTTGGTGCATCAATCCAAAAAAAGAGGAACTATTAATATTTGGTGACACCTTGCAACAGCACTGTTATTCTGTTAACAAACACATCTTCCTTAATAAGGTAGACCTGGCTTGCTTTTTTTGCTTCTTAACAATCAATCTGCCTTTAGAGCTAGAAATCTAAAGAAACATAGTCTCTCATTCTCTTATGAAAATTCTACAATTTCTCCATCTTTCTCTTCTTTTTCAATTTTCACTGACAAGATTTCTCATGCAGAAATGAAATGCCATGTTGTATGAAATGTATGTAAAATATTTTAAAAGTTCTTTCGTACACTTAAATAGTATTAGAGGGGAAGCTAAAGCCAGTTCTGATGATAATAGGTGGAAGGCAGGAATTGAGTTAGCATCAAGGCATTTATTTTAAGCCACCTGAAGGGGAAAAAATGTGTTATTTAGTTGAACAGATCTGCAATTTCCAAAGTACACATATTTGTTCTAAGATATGAAAGCAGACTCTTCAAAATAATATTAGAAATATTAATCCCACAGCTTTGAAGCAGTGATGTGGCTGCTAATGTGATTCCCCTGCAATCCCAACATTTTATTTTGACCTAGTACTTGAGTGCTATGCCACCTCATTAAACCCAGCCAAATAAAGAAAGTAAAGGCTGATGAGGTCGTAGCCTAGGAGTGAGATCATCAGCTAAATCTGACTTCACAGCAACAAAAGAAGTTTGACTGATGAAATGGTGTCACCAAGGAAGAAGTTAATATCCCCTTGCCTAAATGAGTCCATCATGTAAGGGAAATTTGTCCAGATAGACTCTCATAGCTTAGCACTTTAAAGTCTATTGTAAAGGATTAACTGGTCATTCACATCCTAGAAAGATCACATTAGCAGCCCCTATCAGTGCTTCAAAAATGAAGCAGTAGAGTGTGAAACTTGAATTCTCAAGAGCACAGAGAATGAATAAAGTTAGAAGTGATCCATGGCTGCTTATAAATGAAGCCCAAGATTCCTAGCATTATCAATAACAGGGGTAGGCACAAGATAATTGTGAGCAGCAAAAAAAGAGTTGACTTGGCTATTTTTTAATAAGCTAAGAAAAGGAGTTGAGCTAATAGAAATATTACTAGCTGTAAATTTTTTTAAGTGAATGCTATTTTTAAGAGTTTAAGAGTCATAAATATTCAAAAAGCACACCATTAACTTTCAAACCAATCAATAATACAGTATAACCCTCCAATTAAGTTACCATTGAGAAGAAAGTTATTCACTATTTTAATTCCCACTGAATCCACATCCAAAGGTTTGGATTGATTATATAAAGGCATGTTGTCTACTTTGTATCCAAATATTATTTATGATGGAAACATTTCTAAAGCAATAACCAGTTGACTATTTCATTGAGTAAAAAACTGAGTATTTACTGATGTTTCTTGAAAACTTGCTCTTACTCCAAAAGAATGAATCTGATGTCATCACACTGTGTTTTCCTTAACTTAACAGGAAGTAAACTTCAAGCAGATTGACTTGAATTAGATCTTACTTGGGAAGCATAAATATCCAATAAACTGTGTGCTGTCATGTTTTAATTTGGAAAATACTCAAGTTCCAGTGACTTATCATCCTATACTTTACTTTCTGAAATCCTGCAATCCCATGTGGACTTCTGGTAGAATGAGCAATGCAAAGAGCTGGCTTGGACTTGGCATGTCCTTATACTTCTGGGGATTGATGGACCTTACAACCACTGTCCTCTCGGGCACCCCAACACCTCAAGACAAATTAGAAGCACTCCTGTCAGACAAGCCACAGTCACATCTGCGAACCAAAAGGAGTTGGGTTTGGAACCAGTTTTTCGTTCTGGAAGAGTACACTGGGACTGATCCCTTGTATGTCGGCAAGGTAAGACGTACCCAGTAGAGAGATAAAATGTTGGGGTACCTGAGGTTGAAAGTGAATGTATGCATGAATTAAGTGGGAATGCTCATCTACCCTGTGTCTTAGGCCTAAGGAAAAGTTTAACTAGTGACATAGTATTTAAACCTAGCTAAAATACAACTTTGGCTTGTTAAACAGAAAGTAAAACTATAACTGGGTTTTGGAGGAAGTCTCAGATCCTGCACAAGACATTCAATTCCCAACAGAGGCTGCAGCGGCCTCCTGGAAATAAGATGGTGGGACAAAGAGAACAAGAAGTCAAAAGGAAAATTTTTAGCCTTTGTAGTTTTTTTTTTCCAAAGCATGTCCACAGGTATAGCCTGAGGCCCAAATTTAATGAAAAGAAAAACCAATAAAATATTCTTCATTTCAGAATATTTTAGCATGTTCTTTAGGATAGTTGGAAATAATCAATCAACATATTTATAAACAACATACTTGAATTCCTTTGATTAATCTATCATCATTTCATCTTTAAGCCTGTCTTTCTCCTGTGTTTACTTTATTTGGGTGTTAATCAGAGACCATTCTGTAAAAGCAACCAAATGAGAGAGAATGGGAGACAAGGAATCAATTAGAAAACAATTCATTCAAATGATAAACACTTGTTTAGCACAAAGGCTAACGCCATGGGTTTCAGATTCAAACACATATAGTTCAAAGCCCAGTCCTGATGGATACTTCCATAAAAACTGTGGAAAGGCCACTAAACCCCAACTTCCTCAGCTTTCTAACTGTGAGTCACTTCTCAAGAGTTGTCTACAAGAGCTTTTTCTAGCAATCAAAATCAGGGCTTCTTGCATGCTAGGCAACTACTCTACCACTAAGTTATATCTCCAGTCCTACATATTTTTTGAGATGTGGTCTGGCTCATTTGCTGGCCTTAACCTTGTAACCTTTTCAAACATATCATACTCCAAAAAGAACTCTTGTTTTTTCCTTACAAACCCAGTCTCCAGTCCTCCCTATCTCAACAATACTTTCACTCAGTTCCTGAAACTAAAGACCTAGTGGTCACTCTTCCCTTTCCCTTGTCCCTGCATTCTCTCCATCTGCAAATTCTGTTAATCCTATGCCTAAATAAATTCAAAGTCCATCATCTCTCTCATCTCCACTTCCACCATTCTCTCCCATTTGGGCAAATATCTAACCTCCCAACCAGTCTCTTCTTGTCTTGTCTATTTACACTTCTTCCAACATGACCTTTTTGAAAAGTAAATCCAATTACATCACTCCTCTACATGAGTCTATTCAGAGTCTTCCCTTTGACTGTTTAACCTTCTAAATGACTCCTCACAGATTAGTGACTCAGCTTGCCCTGTGGCATCCAGTCATGTCCTATGCTATTCTTTCCTTCATCCTTGTATTTCAGGGCATGACCTGGAAATTTCTATAACTTGGTAAGTGCTTCCTGTATCATTCCCTCATGATGAAATGCCCTTCCCCTGTCTTGTCCCATGGTCAGCTGCTCTTCCTCCTTTAGTACTAATTTTGTACCTAAGGTGAGTCCCTCTGCTAGATTCTCACCATTATCTGTTTTACACTCTAATCACAAAATGCAATATTTATTTTTTTTAACATGTTCATTGTCTGAAGCCCTTGACTAGATATTGCTCCTATTTAATCCTCAAGGTCTAACTTGGTACTTGTCACATAAATGATACTTAAAAAGATTCTTAATGAATGATAAATGAAAAGATTAAATAAGCTAATGCATGTAAAGTGCTTAGCACAGTACCTGATACACAGTGAGATTTAAATCATCGTGACCTTGCACAAGTAAGTGGTAGCAGTGGTAGTACAGAGAGTTCATTAAAGGAATTTACCAACTCTGTAATGCATACCTAATGTAGCTGCAAACCCCATGGTCTCAAAATAAGTGGATTTCATTCTTTATTTTCTTTGTCCCCACCACTTCTCAGCATTTTAGCTAAGATCAAGCGTATTTTCTTTGTCCTTCATGTATAATCTGCCACCCTATCTGTCCGTATTTCCTTGCCCATTTTTCTACATTCACCTCTTCCATCCTGGGTTTCATCATCACCATGGTCATCTGTCGTTCATTAATTTTTTTTTGTCTTTTTGAGACAGGGTCTCACTGTACAGTTGAGGCTGGCCTTGGGCTCACTTTGTAGCCCAGGCTGGTTTTGAACTTGCAAGGATCCTCCTGTCTCAGCCTCCTGCATGCTGGGATTACAGGAGTAAGCCACCACTCCCAGCTGTTCTTCATTAGATTAGCTGAGCAAGCACTGTCTCCCTGGGCAGGCTCCACCCATCCCTCCTTCAGGACAGACATTTATCCCCTCAAAGCACTCTCTCCAGCCTGTAGCTGCTCTGATTAAGAAAGTGTTGTTGCTCTCAAATACTTAGCAGAGCTCCTGGCATTCAGTTCAAGGACTTCCTCTTCTCTCATCCAAATCCCTCTCACAATTTTTCAAATCAGGAATTCTTCCAAGCCAAGCTGAATTTCCTTTCAAGCCCTTCATTAAGTCATGTGGCTCATACCACATTTGTCCTCAACCCAGACAAGTGTCCATGCTACCATCCCGCCAAGGACACACAGTCCCCTCCTCTCCTAAGCCACATTCCAATTCCTGAGGTCCCAGCTTAAATGCCACTTCTATTAGGAACACATCTTTCATCTACTCAGGATTCTAAAGACTTCTACAGTCTTGATATTGGTAAAACATTTCTTGCAAGTAGACATACATGGTTATTGCCAAAATAACTTTAAGAAAAGAATTCATTTATATGGTGTAATTGCTTTGCTTACAGCTGAAGGCCCCCCCCGCATCCCTCCTTCAAAGATTAGACACAGAGATACTGTTCCCCAAGACTGTGTAGTATAGACCTGACCACAGAAAAGTACAAAAAGACAAGAGTGAATGAATTACCACAGTAGTTTATGTCAGTCAATTCACATAAAGCAGCTCACTTCATCACTGTAACAATTCAGTGAACAAGTGTAATTAACTTAGAGAACAGGCTCAGAGAGGTTATGTTCACTGCTCAAAGTTACACTGAAGGTGGCAGGTAAAGCCTGGATCAAAAATACTCATCCTCTTACACTTATGTGTCCAGTGACTTTAGATTTAGCCCTGAGGACACAGAGATAGATAAGGTGGAATCAGAAACCTTAAATGAGCCTGACAGCTTCCTGAATCCTTTATCATTGACCCTCAGAAGTACTCCGCTATTGTAGTACTCTTTAGGACTCACTATGAGTATGAACCCTTCCTAATTACTCTAATCCAGGATATAGAATAACTGCATACCCCACAGTCGTCTGGTACAGTCAGCATACCAGCAACCAGGAAAGGTTTCACTCTGTGCTAAGTTGGTTACCTCCACACAAAGAAGATAGATGTATATTCACATACTCAAGCACTTTTCCCCTTTACTTGCTCTTAAAAGAGAATTTTTACACCTTTCATTCTCTTTACCCCAAAGGCACTAAACTTATCACCTTGAGATTTAGATGTCTGTGTAGAAAGACTATCTGAATATTTGCTTATTTCAGAAAGGAGTATGGCAACAATTATTAGCTTTAATTGGTGTGGCCCTCTAAAATCAATCCATAATGGGCTTTTCAGGGACAAGGTAGTGTTGAGTGAAAACTATAGATTATACTGACATATGCAAAGCAGGATTTTCAGGGAGCACGTGTTTGTGCATGAATCTGTAGGTCTAAGTCAGGCTGAGGTTAACATGATGTGGGCACTGTCTAACTACAATTGTAAGCATTAACTGCATTTCCAGAATGTTACAAGGCATTCTGAAAGATGACAAAAGGAATAAAAGCCACCCTTCTTTTCAAAATCCACTGAGATTTTTGAGATCTCCAGTTACTTCTCATCATTCACCACTCATCTGACTGAAGAATTATTAGAGCAAGTGAAATATTCACCTATCTAGATTGTTTTAGGGGGAAAAAATGTTTCACTGGGATCTACATACATGCTGCCAACTTCACTTCACAAGCTCCTTATATTCCTAGCTAGTGTTCAACCACTGATAGTTGAATTAAATATAAAAAGCATTTTTATTACACTGAAAATTTGCTGAGTGACTTAAAGAAAAGTTACCAATGCCCCGTCTTTTCATTTTCACAACCAGATGTGGATTCTATGGCTGGTAAAATTGAATCTTCCATGTATGTTATTGTCTTGGTTTCAAGCTTTTCAGTGTCTTTCCTATCCACAGTCGCCTTTCCCTATCCCATTCTGCGATCTGGGACTGGGACTCTGCACCTCAGTTTCTCATTTTCCAAGTGGCTCCCAGGAGGTTCTTGGGATGTATCAGAGGAAGGCCAGGGGGCTGGAGGAGGAAAAAAGAACTTGTTCCTGTACTCTCTCTGCTAACAGTTGGCCCTAATTTTGGAGGCTTTTTAACAATCTTCACCCCATCACACCCTTTTGGGAGCACCAGAACCACTAATGTCACCCTGTTTTTCAAAGGTCTGACTCCCAGGAGATTTTGAAGTAAGGAGCTCCTCTAAGCTCGTAAGGCTCCAGTCCTGGTTGGGGTTGGGGGTAGATAGGAAATTCCCTCTAACATTTAGATACCAGAAAGCCTCAACCCTTGGACCTCTGTGAAAAAGCCAGAGAGGCTCTGGCTTTTTCCTGGAATTCCCCTCTCACCTTTCAGTCCTCTATAGTCAATACCCTCTTTACATAAATGGTGGAGGTTTTGTTTCCTGACAAGATGCTGCAACAAGTGGATTCTGTCCCCCTTCATAGCTAAGTCTCCCTTTTCATCAGCCCCCCTCTTGCTTCCACATGGGAGTCCTCCCTCTCTCCCTCTCCTCTCACTTTCTCTTACAAAGAAGCAAGCATATACTCAAGAAGCCAGCAAAAGATACTAGTACTTTTGAAACAAAGGTATAACATGATTCCAAAAAAGCTTTAGCCCTGTCCCCTAGACTATTCTTTCAAAAAATTTTTGTTTGTTTGTTTGTTTGTTTGAGACAAGGTTTTACTGTGCAGTTCAGGCTGACTTTGAACTCACTATGTAGTCCAGGCTGGCTTCAAACTCACAGTGATCCTCCTGCCTCAGCCTTCCAAGTGCTTGGATTACAGGCTTTCAATAAACTTCTAATGGATACATATTATACATTAAGACCCACACCAAGATGAGGGTCACATGGTCCCTTACATCAAGGAATTAGTCTAGAGAGATAAGCAAAACTAACAGACCTCAGACTCAGTCCAAATTCCATTTGACATTGGTCTTATTACCTTCAAGAATGAGCATCTCCTCTTCAGCAGCAGTGACTACAGATTCTGTTATTTGTTACACACTCTCCAAAGGCAGAGCGCTCACACTAGGCCAAGGCTGATTTCAAGTGTGTTTAGTTTTATACAGTTCACAGTCAAAACTTTTGAGGTGATAAATAGAAGACTTCAAAGAAACTTCTAGATAATGGCATGCCCTAAATTAACTCACTTCAGAGTAAATTTCATACCACATGCATTAAAATTCCCTTTCTCTCTCCTTCCCCTCCCTCCCTCTCTCAAACACACACACACACACGCACACATACACACACACACACACACACACACAACCTTTTCTTCTTCTTTAAGAAACTTCATGAAATCTTTGTCCTAACCCTCTGCTGAGGAGCACGGTTCCAAATGGAATGCATTCTCATTTCATTGTGTGCAGGTCCAGATGAAATGTCTTTCTATTGTACACCATAACTGCTGGGCACCCTAAACTTTAACTTGCATAAACAGATTTAGGTTGTAAAAGAAATATTGATGAATGAGGAAACATAAAATCTTCACATTCTACAATAAAAACTTTAAGAAAAATCCACAACTAATTTTTTCAGTCAATTTCATTCTCGTCTTTTTCTAGATAAGTGACAGCTGAGTTCCTCTAGGCAGCAAAATCACTGCCTGCATGACTTGGCCAGGAGTCAGTTTTAGATAGCTCAAAGCCAGCCACAACCTCCGAAGCCATCCCTGTCTGAGGATGCTGTGAATATATTTCGAGGTGACTCTTAGTGTCTGTGAGCTTTAATCCTCAGAGTAGCACTGCCCTACCAACGCTTCAGGCTGCCTTTGGCAACACTGGCCATTGGGCTTTGACAACAAAAAAGCCTTCAGGTAGGTTTTGCCTTTACTGCTGTACCCCTGGAGGCTTGAAGGGATCAGAAAAGAGCAGGGTATGTTAATACACTTTTCTCTATGCAGGTATAGTTAAACACATACCATGTTTACTGATCACACTTCGTATTTAACTCCCTACTCTAAGCTTAACACTGTCTGTTTTGTAAATTAACCTCATGAACTTCACTGAACTATGCAAAATGCTAACAATGTAGGCAACAGCAGTTAGTTGTACTGACTAAATTTAACAAATTTTTTATTGACCCTTTAGAAAGAAACTATTACCTACAAGATAGCATAAAAATCTATGGTTCTCACCACCCATACACATTATGCACAATTTTTACTGCAGAAATTTGTTCCTAGGCCTTGAGAAGAAAGTAGTACTCCTAAGGTGCTCTAGAGAGACATTCAAAAACAATCTGGGAGGAATATAGTTTGATGGGCAGACAGAAAAATGCCCGTAACTCAACCATCTACACCCATACCTGAGTGATTCAATTATGAACCCAAGAATGAGTCCCATCGAAAGGAGAGATACATGGGTATAAACTTTAATCAGTACTTAAATTCCATTTGACGCTTGAAACATAAGCAAGCGCAGTCCTAAATGAATACTACAAAAAATGGGATCACAGACTGAGGAGTTGTGAGAAACCCTGAAAGCCACATATTATTTCCTGTATCATGGGAGCTGTCACCTTTTAATGAATCACTTCATCAGTTTTCCAATGAAGCTGAATTGTCATAAAAAGTTTTTGATATTCCAAAAATCAATTTATAGCAAATTTTTTAAATTTTTAAAATATTTCAATATTTACTTCCCTTTTTTTTTTTCTTATATGGAAATGGCAAAGTTCCTTTACATGAGACTTGCTTTTATCCATACGTCGGTATCTATATTTTCCAAAAAATGTTTTATCACTTAAGGAGAGGAATTTGAAAAATAATATTATGTTCAGGATACTAAGTATGATGTATAAAAACTTTATCAATCTGTATTTTCTCATCAGTCCAATCCTGTTCAATGCATAGTTCTTTGCTGACAGGCTTTTTAAACACTTGAGTGAAAAAAAGGCATTCCTGTGTGAAGGGAGGTCATAAATTTGTGCCAAACTGAAAATCAATTTGTTCCCAACACCTGTTCATATCCATAATGAGATTGTGGTGCTTTTTCCCCCAGCTTCATTCAGATATGGATAGGGGAGATGGATCCATCAAATACATCCTCTCAGGAGAAGGCGCAGGCATTGTGTTTACGATCGATGACACCACTGGAGACATCCACGCCATCCAGAGACTTGATCGAGAGGAAAGAGCCCAGTATACTTTAAGGGCTCAAGCCCTGGACAGGCGGACGGGCCGTCCAATGGAGCCAGAATCAGAGTTCATTATCAAAATCCAAGACATCAATGACAATGAACCCAAATTCCTGGATGGACCTTATGTTGCCACAGTGCCAGAAATGTCACCAGTGGGTAAGGTGGTGATTCAATGATTTTCGCAGACAGCAGTTTCCTATGGAAAATCCATAAATAGATGGACACAGAGAAAGAAAATATGCAGGATAACTCACAAATTTTAAAAGTAAACAAAAAATGATAAGTCCTTTGGCAGGCAAGAAGTTATTTAGACAATGGAATCAGTCATAGCATTGTAAATGATAATAAGCCTTTGATTGTTTTCCAGTTCTGATTCTTCAAAAACAAGAGATCAATAACAGATGGACAAATAATATTTGATTCATAAGGGAAAAAGCATTTTTGTATTATTAAAGAGCAATGAAGACCCCAAAGATTGTGCATCCTTGTTACTAAACACACACGCACACACACACACACACACACACACACAATTATCCTCATTAAACAAGTACAAGGTAGGAGTTAATGAAAGCTTGACTTAAGACTTTCCCCAGAAAGCAAACATAAGGAGTGCAAATGCTTTAAGATTGACCACTCAGTATTGTGTCTGGCCTTCAGCAATTGGACTTGAACAGGTTTTCACAACTTCTCTTCCACAGGTACCTCTGTTATCCAGGTGACAGCCACAGATGCTGATGACCCGACCTATGGTAACAGTGCCCGGGTAGTGTACAGCATTCTCCAGGGCCAGCCATATTTTTCTGTGGACTCTAAAACAGGTATCTGATGCAAGAGTCAAGTCAGAGGTGTTTACTTTATTCCATAATTCTATATAACTACTTATAACAGACCCAACTTTCCTTTTCAAGGACACTCTAGGAAGTGTATTAACATGCAAAGATTGTTAAAAGCATTAGGATTAAGAGAGTAAAATAGCACTGTCTTGGGGGGTGACAGCCGCACTATGTGTAGAGAGTGTACGGGTGCTGGAGAGGTTAAGCCCTGTCTAAACAGAAGTATTTTCTTATCTGCCTCTGAAAATCTTATGGCTATATTGGATCCCAGCAACCAAAAGGAGGACTCAGTCTAGAAATAGAATCACTGATTTTGGAACTAGAAAGAACCTTTGGTGAATCATCCAACTTATCCCCTTTAACAAACAAGGAAACTAGGAAAGTGCAAGCTACCGAAGTTCTTCTGGCTGTAGCTAAGTCTCTTGATATGGGATCTGATGTTGTTTTCCTGAACCAGTCTGTACTAAGCAAAGCACAAGGCTGGAATGAATGGCTCCTCAAGCAGATAAGTTGTGATGAAAGAGGAAAGAGGATATGGGACATGGCCCCTAAAAAGGCAAACTTTGAGGAGAAGGTTAAGAGGAAACACGACAGAGAGAACCGAATAGATAAAGAGCGATGTGGCAAAAAAGCACAAACCAAAAGAAGTTTGAGTGTTTGTTTCATTCGTTTCTGAAAGCTTTGACTGCAGAGTTTATATGTTTTAATCTATGAAGGCTTTCCTTTAATATATTTGAGTTGAGTAGATATAATTGTCATATTATTATCTTATATTTGTGCCAGGCTTTCTCCCTTTTAAAATACTTTCACAAACACTGCCATATTTGAACCTCCCAATAATCTTGTGAAGTAGCAAAATATAAAAAACTATTATTACTCCCATTTTTCATAGAGAAAAACAAGAGACCTAAGAGAAGAAACTTGAGTAAAGAAACTTCACATAGGCAAAGTCAATGGTGAATACCCAAAGTCACCTCTTTATTTGAAGGAGAAAAAGTACAATTCTATTATTAGCAATCTTATAGAATTTTCTTTTCCCCAGAAGTTCTAATGATAGGCATTCAGAAAATTGTATCATAAAAGTAGAAAGTGAAGGAGTGTAAATTAGCAGGAGGAAAAAAGATTGCAGCTAGTGACTTTTATAAAACAGTAACTTCACCAATTCTTCTAATGGGAGAGGGAGAATGAAAGGGTGCCCACAGGGAAGAAAAATACAGAGGAAGAGGGTAATGTGTCCTTATCTTAAGAAGAATCTTACATTATTTTGACAGTTCCCAGGGGGCACCTATAGTGTTAAGGTTAAAAATATATGAAGAGATAGTTATTACTGTGCCCATGAGGCATTTAAAAAAGTTTGTATACTGCATTTTAGAATATTATTACCAAATGCAATGTACACACTATAGAATAAACTGGGGACAGTTTGTTGTTCCCAATCCCTTCCCTTTTCATGCAAATGGTTTATTTAGGCATTGGTCCTGTCATAAACTTACAGCAAATGAGACTTTAGTCTTTACCTAGCATATATAAAAGTCAGTTTTCCTAAATTAAAGGGATAAAAAGGAGATAAAACATAGCACATCCTTGGCAGGATCAAAACAACACATTTCAATGGATCTGGTTTTGATCCCTCTTCTTAAATGAAACTGTATTATCGTACTGCTATGATCATACTTCTACTTACTGTCTGGAGAAATTCGTCTTTTATGCATAATAAAAACAAGTCACAAAGCATCTTTCGTGTCTGAATTCATGGAATTCAGTGAATCACAGAGGTAAGCATAACATAAAATAGAGAATGACTGTATAACAAAAGGAAAATCAAATTAGAATTCTAACCCTACTTACAGGTAGTGGGGAGCCAGGAAAAAATAGAATAGCAAGTTATCCAAAGAAGAATCATTCACACTACAAGGGCTCTAGGGGCTGAAGGGCTGAAGGAGAATTATCTAAAATCACAGATTTGTAGACATATGAGGCTTTGTTTTCTGAATTCAAAGGCCCAGTTTTCTTCGGTGCAACTGAGCAGTCTGAAATTGCCTTGCATTACAATTCCCCGATTCTGTAAGAGAACCACTGCTGCCACCTCCCGTTCTCTCTCAGTAATGCTGCCAACAGAAACCAACCCTCGGACCACTTCCCGCCAAAATAGTATTTATTTATCATGTGTTTCAGCACAGCACCTTTTTTGTTTGTTTGTTTTTCAAAGTTGAGTTTTTACCTCAAGTTTAATAAAATTGGAGACATGCCTTCTCAACTTTAAGCATTTATAATGCACAAGGAGGAATCTAAAATGAATCTTTTATAAGCTGAACTTATGGTTCTGTTTTTAAAAACAAAGTCATTTCTATCGTTCAGGTGTAATTAGGACAGCACTCATGAACATGGACAGAGAAGCCAAAGAATACTATGAAGTGATTATCCAAGCCAAGGACATGGGAGGGCAGCTTGGAGGACTGGCTGGGACTACTACAGTCAACATCACCCTCTCAGATGTCAATGATAACCCACCCCGCTTTCCCCAGAGTAAGTACTTAACCAACCAGAGCACAGCTCTCAGGCCTCAAGGACACATCTGATACAGAGGTGCAAGAGAAAGGCCAGGCTGAGTGGATCCAATCATTCATCAGTTCCTTCCCTAGATGCACTGTGAAATTCTACCATTTTCCACCTGAGCCTCAGCTTCCCATTGCACTTATCTAGAGTTTCTCAAACATTTTTTCATTTTTTCCTCCTTATAAGCTCTTCTTAAGACTTTTTCTGATTGCCACAGTCATCCACCTAGCTTAAAATCAAATACTAAGAAATAAGATTTGTTGGGTAGGACTGAATTTTCATGGGCACACAAACAACTGTCATATCTAATTTTTTTTCACCACATCCCCCAACACACATACACACAAAGCAAGAATGAATTTCTGCCCCCTAAGGGGGGACAATGTTATATTAAAATTTTATTTACTGAAACTAAGCCAAAGCTGTAGCAGAACACATCCACCCATCTGACCATCATAACCAATCAATTCACAAATAGAAGCTGAGCATTTGCTCTGTAAGAGCATTTGGCATGAGTGGCACCAGATATTCGAAACCTAGTTCCCTTGCCCCGGTGAAGCTTAGAATCCTCTTGTGGAGTGCACATTCTATACAGAGGAAAAGTTAATAAGGAGTATTTGGTGTGCCACTTGCATAGTTCACAAATGGTGTAAGTTAAAGCAAGTTACTAAACTGATTGACTCTACAGTACAGAAGACTAGAATGTCATTGAATAGTTTGCATGTGGGTTGGCTTTTGTTCACAATAAACTAATATGAATGAAGGTTTCCAGTCAGATGAGACTTCAACAGAGGATTAAGAAATATAAAGGATTTATACAGGCATAAAAAAATATTCCAGAATGGGAAAGTCATTCATTCATTAAAGAAATATTTGCTCCAGACACCATTCTAGGTATGGGATACAGAGCAGTAAAAAATCTCTGCTCTCTTAGAAATCATTTTCAATATATATTATATTTTATATATATATAATAAAAAAATATATAATATTTTAAAATTAATATATATGCCAGATCTGCATATGAAACTTCCTTTATCATTTTATGGTCAAAATACCTAAAAATCAAGACATGCTCTTTCAAATGTGTTGTATTTCTTCTCTCCTTTTTCTTCCTTTCTTTATTTCCCCCAGTAGTGGAGATTGAACCCAGGGGTACTCTACTACTGAGCTACACTCCAGCCCTTTTTATTTTTGAGAAAGGGTTTTGTTAAATTGTCCGGGCTGGGCTCCAACTTGAACTTGCGATCCTTCTGCCTCAGCCTCCAGAGCACTGGAATTACCACCATGCCAGGTTTGTGTGCTGTATTTCTCATGGCAGCCAGAGAATAACTTTTGAGCAAGAGACATAAAAGTTAATTTGGTATTACAGGGTAGGCTGCCAAAAGTATAGACTAGAAGCAGGGGAGCTATTAAGGAGTCATTTAGAATAGTCCAGATTTGAGCTGAAAAGGACTAAAGGAAATCACTGAATGGAGTGGACAAGTAAAATACAGACTTCTACCTCTTGATTTCAAGGCTAAGCAAACTGAGGCAAAGGATGCAAAGATGACAACAGTGTTTTAAGTCTAGGTGACAGGGAGAAGAATTCTACTAATAGAAACAGAGGATTATAATAAAACTAGTGGCAGAGAAGGAAGGAGACAAATTCAGATTTGAATATGAAGTGACAGAACAATCAGACTGAATGTCCTTAAGGAAGGTGGAAATAGAGAGCTATGACAGTGGAGCAGAGCCCAGGAATAAGATGTGAGTTTGAAAAGTGGATGCCTGCAGGGAATAAGTTGGAAAAGTGCACACAGCAGACATAATTTCAGGTGAAATGGAATTTGGAAAAAAAAAAAAAAAAAAGAACTAAGGTAGAACAGAGTCCAGCCAGACTATCAGCTGAATAGATGCATTTTGAATGAGTTAAACCAAATGAACCTACTATTTTATCCATGAAAATATAGGAAGAGTGTTCAAATATTTACATGCAACTGATATATGCAAAATTTCCCTGAGTATTCATAAAAGCAAAAGACAGGATACTAAGTAAGCACTTTACAAATGGTGAAGGAAGTTACTAAGTTGAGTGACCCTATAGTACAGAACATGGAACAGTTTGTGGAATGATGGAGTGACTTTTTGTTCCTTTACTGATCTGTGAGTTCCATCTTCATAGTTCAGAATGACTCACACGGCACACAGTTGTACAGTGCAGATTTTCAAACATCCTTCAACTATTCAGTTGTTTAAACTTGGCACCAGATAGTGTCTCTGATGGAGGCAGAGGGACAGAAAAGCAAAGTATTACATAGGTCAACAGTATAAGGACTTGGGCATATTATAGGTAAATAAAGTTACCCAAAACATGGCAACTTCATAGTAGAATAACACAATAAAATGATGACCAAGGTTTCAGTTTTGCCTCCCAAACCAAAATTTTAATGCCATTCTAAAAGATACATTTTGACTAGTCACTCTTTCAAAACTTAGTAATAACAAAGAATCTATGGTAGGATGAAAGTATGGAATATATTTCAAGGAAGATAAAATGAAACCATATAATTTAAATCTGTGTCTTTAAGCATTCTTTGCATATTGCTTTCCCTAATATGGTCACTATGTATGCACTTTTTAAAAACCTTACATTCAGCTGGGCATGGTGGTACACACCTGTAATCCCAGTACCTGGGAGGCTCAACAGGAAGAATGCTGCAAGTTCAAGGACAGCCTGGACTACATAGTGAGCTCAAGAACAGTCTGGACTACACAGAGACCCTGTCTCAAAAAACTGGGAAAAAAAACAACAAAAATTATATTTAGTCACCATTAAATATTTTCCCATCTACTGGCTAAAACTAAGTTTTAATAACCTCACTATTCCATAAACCTTTGGTGGATGATCCCTTCCACCTTATTACTGTTCTGACTTCATTGCAAGAATTCTGCTTAGCTTCTTTTTCGCAAATATTACCATAACTGTTTATGGAATGCTGACAAAATATTCTATCTATTCTTTCACTGTGAACAAACCCAATTGCTTTAAACTGAAACAATATCAAGATTTTAAGGGCCAGGAGTTTGGCTCAGTGACTTAAGCACCTGTCTGACAGGCATAAGGTTGTGAGTTCAATCCCCGGCCGCAAAAAAAAAAAAAAAAAAAAAGATTTTAAGCTAGTTATTTCTAGCTTATAACACATCATGCATAGAAATCATATGTGCATGAGTTTAAACATGTAACACGACTTTCCTGGTGTGAAAAAAATTGTAGGCAGATGCTTCAAACATTGTACAATAGCAAAGTGTAATCCATCAGAAGCTTTAGAAGTGAGTGGAAAAAGGTGTTCATACATCTGCCAGCTTAGTACAGTAGAGGATTCCTGGCTCGTATTTGTAAGCAAAGGGCATCATTTCTTCTGTACAGGGTGGGGTCCTGTGAACTGCCCAGGTGCTCTCAACATCCCCAAATCTTTGTGAAAGTAAGCCCTTATATTTCAGGTTTCCTGGTAGTTTACAATGCATAGTAGAATAAAAGAGACCACATATACACTGAAAATGTGATTATACAATTTTTGTTACTTGGTGTGCATTTGACAAAATAATGAAGAACATCAAAAAAAATTAACACCAGAAAAAGTAAGTTAGCAAAGATACAACTTTATGAAAATGAAAATAAACTAACTTTGTGAATTAGACTAGCATCTCAAAAAGGACAGTATTACCGACTCTGTGCTTCACATATATGTGGGAATATTTCTGGTATTCTATACTGGAACAGGAGAACACATAGCATCAGAGGTCCATCTGTGAAGAAGTAGCCAGAGGTCTTCACTGCAAGGACACATTGATGAACCACATGTGGAGTTGGTGGCATTTCTGCCTATGCTTCTCTGTGCCTTTTCCTCTTCTACATACAACTGATCTCCATCAGCTCTGGGCAGGTGACCCTAGAGACAAGCAATCAGCACATTGGTCGGGCCATGAAAGCAAACATGGCATTTCAAATATAAACTGAATAAATATGCACTTTGTAACCACAATGTTATCGCTTTCTTGGAAGGAACTAACATTTGAGGAAATACTTCCATTCATGGGAAGTACCAAAAGTTTGGAAAGCAAGGTACTTCCCATCACTCAGAAGGTAGAATCACTGGATGAGAAGTAGTTTTGCTTCTATCCTGTCCTACTTTTAGGATTTTAGTCAAGCTATTCTGACTTCTAATTGAACACCCACTACAGGTTATGACCTGTAAGACTGTTTGCTCAGCCTCTCTGAACCTCAGTTTTCACCTGTAAAACTCCAGGGTTTAATTTCTGAACCAAGAAAAATGTTTTGTACATCATGCCTGGTACGATGTGATAATGATGAGGCATTTTGTAGTGACAAATCACGAAGAATACACATTCCTGGTTTTCTTCACAGAACATTATCAGATGAGTGTGTTGGAATCAGCTCCAGTAAGCTCCACAGTGGGAAGAGTGTTTGCCAAGGACTTAGATGAAGGAATCAATGCAGAGATGAAATATACTATTGTGGATGGGGATGGTGCAGATACCTTCGACATCAACACAGATCCCAATTTTCAAGTTGGCATCATAACTGTGAAGAAGGTAATCATTTTCATGAATATTTTAAATATAAAATTCTAGTAAGAGTTGTACTATGAATATGCATTGACTTAAATCCTCTGATAAAAGGTCTTTCCTATTATTAAAAAAATATCTCTTACTCCTTATGCTTACCTATCAACACTGGCTATGCTACTATTTTACAGAAAGGGAAATGGGTCATGATAAAAATATTGTAACTATGCCATTTCTCCTACTTAGACACTTAAAAAACTATTGTAATTTAATTGTCTAATCATGGTAATGATTTAATCAACATTTGAATCACATATATTTTTACATAGTGTACCATAAATAGTAACAAAGCAAGGTATGATGTTATTTATGAATTAGTAAATAACACACAGGGATTTTAATTGCTTCCTGAAATCCATAAATGCAAATTAAACTTGAAAGAGTTTTATCAAACACAGATGGTGAGCTGTTGTTACCACTTGAAAGTCCTTTGTCTCATGATGAGTACTAAGTTTTTCTGAACTTATCACTTCATAAAGCACACATGGATAAATTCTGTTGAAAAATAATTTTAATTAAAATTAGAACCTTACAAATATCTGATAAAATACATTAATTTAAAGCATCCTCCTTATCTATCTTGAACATATTTTAAAACCCAAGATATATTAACTATTGAGTGCAAACTATCTGCCAGGTATTGTGATGACAAGTCTTTTAGAACTTTCAATGATACAAACAGCCCACTGGAGCACACATGTCGAAGGAGTGCCACCACTGATTCTAGTCATTTAATGCAGAAAGAAAAAAAAAAAACAAAAAAACAAGAAATCTGCCTTCATGGAATGTATGTCCTAGTGAAGAGAAGGAGACAATCAAAACAGCAAATCATTGAAATAGTATGTTGGGTGATAACTACTATAGAGGGAGGGGTAAAATAAAATAAGAATGGTCAAGATGACTTCAAATTTAAATTGGTGATTGGGACTGGTCTTGCATAGAAGTGACATTTAGTCAAAGACCTAAAGTGAGAAGAGTCACAGCAGAGTTGACTGGGCTAACAATGCACCACTGTGAAAAGTTCCATATACATCACTTTTGGTGAGACTGTCCACAGCTACCACGGAGAGAACAGAATGCACATGGAGTTATTGAACAAAGTGGTCCAAACAACAGGACAGCAGTGCAAAGGTCTTGAAGTGGGCTCATGCCTGGTGTGTTTCAAAAACAGAAAAGGGATTTATAAGGCTGAAGAGAGAGAAACATTTAGGAGATGAAGTCAGAAAACTAACAAAGGATCTAGACTGTTAAGCCCATACAGACTGACTGTAAGTACTTCAGGTTTTATTCTGAGTAAAGGGAGAAATGACTGAAGAATTTTAACAAATATGTGATAAAATTATTCTGTAAGCTATGCAGAGATTTGAAAAAAAATGTAAGGGGACAAGGATAAGAATAAGGAGAATATTTGCATGGGTAATATAATAATCTAGGCAAGAGATGATGGTGGCTTGGCCCACAGTGGTGGGAATGGAGGTGTGAGAAGCAGACAGGAAAAAATATATATATATATACACACACACACACACATATATATCTCTTGAAAGTAAAGACAACTGGATTTGTTAATAGACTGGATGAGAATATGAAAGAAAGAGAAGAATCACCTGAACAAAAAGAATGCAGTTGCCATTAGAAGTCTACAAGTAGAATGCAGACGGCAGGAGACAGGGATCACAAGTATCTGGATTCTGTTCTAGACACGCTACATTTTCAGTGCTGGTTATACACTCAAACAGAAATGCGTAGTTGTTTTGATTACAAGAGTCAGGAGTCTGGCAAAGAGTTCTGGGCTAGAAATAAAAATTTAAGAGTCACAAGCTTATGAACAGTACTTCAAGCAAATACCATGAGATTTCCAGGGACCAAACATGGAAAAGGGACAGAAAAATGAGACCTAATGCATCCAACACGCAGAGATCAGAAGAGCAAACAAAACCAAGAAGATTGAGGATAGCTCAGAAGAGTGAGGGAAATAAAGTGACTGTGGTGTAATAAACGCAAAAGAAAAGAGAGTGATCACCAGGGACAAAAACTGATGAAGATAAAAGAACATTAAAAATTAACCTGAGACCTCAGGAATATATAGGTTATTGATGACACTGACAAAAGCAACAAGGCAATAATAAAATACGGCATAAGGTGTATTTATAACTAGTTTGTGTTGTTTCACAGAACTCAATTAACACTGCTTTAGAAGGGAAGAAGAGTTATGTGCACGTGTTTTTCTCTGCCTTTATTTAAGGTGCAATCAAATACAGAAAAGGAAACAGGTGTATTCAGAATTCCACCTACCAAAAATCTTTATCACCATCACAAAAAGTACAAAATGCTGAGACTGACTTGTGAATCATCTAATAAATCTGAATGAAATTAAAATATCCTGATTTCTTACTTTATTCCCATTCTTTAAGGACACCACAATGCTAGCATTATAAAAGGTGACTATAATACTAATTTGTTGTATCACATGGGACTAAGAACTGTCCCTACTAGGTGGCATACCTATGCAAACACCAATACATTGTTAATCATGACTAGTAACTATAAATTCTCAAAGTTTTGAATAATTGCTGTTTCTTTAATGCAAAAATTATATTAAAAATGAAGCAATCAGAAAAGGCTTTTGTGATACTGTTTAAATTTTATTTATTTAATAATACCTATAACAATTCCAAATAATAACACTAATTTATGTTACATTATTACAATACTGTTTAGCTCTTATTACAAGCCATTCATTTTTTAAAATATATTATTACAATTTGAGGAACTTCAAAGTGTCTTCTTCTGTAGCTCCTTTACCTGGGAAAAAGATTAAACCTCAAGACATACCACTGTCTCCTATAGGTATCACTAAAATTATATCCATATTTAATCAAAACATGTATCATTTTTCTTAGGTAATTTTGATGCCTACTTTGAACTTACAAGCAATTAGAAAATTGAATTAACAAAAAGGTCAATAAGTTGAGGAGGCAGTCAAGTCACATATAATACATACTATAGAGGCTACTGACTGCTCAATCTATACCTCTTTAACAGCACTCACTCAGATACCTGATCCACACCCATCTTGCCACTTTGTCATTAATGTCATATAAAACTGAAACAAAGTTTTGCTTTTGATTTATTTCTTACACTTGTTATTTGTTTAAAAAGCCCACACTTTTTCAAAAAGAGATATTAAGCCAAATGGATAAAATTGAGTTTTCATAAAGCCACAATGATTACCACCCAGTACCATGAGTCTTTTTAGTTTTTAAGTAATCAATTGAGTTTGTCTCTTAAATGCTTGAAATTTATAATTTTCAGAATGCTATTTATTCTGTAGAAGCATGATGTGTCATTTTCTATTATTCAGTCTATATTTACCTAAGAAGGCATAAATTATAATTCTCATCACTCTTTTATGTACCACTTACAAGTTCTAACCAATTTAAATGATACAATACCTATTTATTTGTAGTTTATTTAAGAATTATGGTAGACAAACACATATTTACTTAACTATTATGAGATTTACTCCCTGTTGGCATTTCCCTGACATTGTGCCTACACAATAACTTTTGTTTCAATGCTGAACCTTCAAGACAATAAAGTTCAACACATGCAGAACCAACAAAATGCAAAACTCAACTGAAGTAAAACAATATGAATGGCTTTTATTAGGGCTCACTTACACAGGAACTGACTACATCCCATCATCTTCTGTTGAGCCCACAGCAATTGGAAGTTGTCTTCAACTGCAAAAGGATCTTTCCAAAGCACCAAAATATTTTAAAATGTGCATCTTAGAATAAGTGAAATATGATATGCAAAACCCATACTTATCCATATATATCACCACTCAAATAGTACATAATAATTCACAGTGAGAAATGTTTTGTGTTATTCACTTTAGGAGAGGGTGCTTCATTTTCAGTTGTAGGCCTTTCTAGTAATAAAAATCTAAGTCATTGATTGCCATTGGCCTTACATCTAGAGAAGGAACCAAAGTACAAAAAAAAAAAAAAAATCTGTAGTACAAAACAAGAGCTGTAATGGAAGTGCAATAAAATTCTAGGAGAACCAAGGCAGTAATACTTAATTCTTTCATTAAATTAACTTATAAAGCTGCATTACTATTTTGTGCTACCATTCTCATACTTCCACTTTCAAGGACATACTGACTTCATTTTACGTGCACTAATTCCAGAAAATTTCTTAACTTTTGAACTTATGTTATTATTCTTTGATTTACCATTACAAATACAGACATAAATAATTATTCGATGTTAGAAAAACAGGAATGGAAACTATTCAAGAGAGAAAACGCTAAACTCATGTGTGAAGTCTAGCCAATTTAAAGCTAAAAGCACTGATTTAGTGTTTTCTTTCAACTTTAAAAGTGAAAGGAAAGGAAACAATAATCTTAAATAGTTTTTAAAAATCATAAGTAATATTTGAAAAGAAATCAACAGTAATTAAACACCCTAGTCTCTTCAACAGATGGTGCTACAACAGCAGGGTACCATATGTAAAAAAAAATCTTCATTATACCTCCAAAAAATAAATAATAAATTCAAAATGGACCACAAAACTAAATGTAAGAATTACAAACATAAACATAAAATTTCTACAAGAAAACATAGGAAAAAAATCTCTGTGACCCTTATTGGGCAAAGATGTCTTCAGTATGATACTAGACTCCCAGTCTACAAAAAAATTTTTTTAATTGATAAGACTCCAAAATTAAGAGCTTTTGCTCTTCAAAAGACTGTTAAGAGAATAAAAAGACATACCTTAGTGGTACACACTTATAATATGAGCACCCTGGGGGACTGCGGCAGGAAGATCACTTGAAGCCTAGCCTATGCAACTTAACAACTTAGTTACCCTGTCTCAAAATTTAAAAAACTGCTTTTAAATGGCTGGGAAAAAAATTAAAAATAAAATAAAATAAATGGCTGGGAATATGGTTGTACCTAGAGACCATAATGTTAAGTGAAATAAATTAGATGTACAGACCTAAATACTGCCTTATACCTAAATTATAAATAAAGAGCAAAATAAAAGATAATAGGAAGTAGGGAGATAGGTCTTTCTCAACAGGGAAAGGGATCAAGAGATCAAGTGAGGGGACAGAAAAGAAAGAAAAAAGAGTTAACGTGTGTTATGTACGTGTACGGACTACACAAGGAATGTAAGCATTATATACTGCAAACATGGAGTAATAAAAACAGTGACTAGGGCTGGGATGTAGCTCAGTATGAAGGCTCCAAGTTCAATCCCCTGTACAAAAAAAAAAAAGAAAAGAAAAGAAAAAGAACAAAAAGACAACCCACAAATTGGGGTAATGTATTTGCAAACTGAATGTGTGATAAAGAACTCGTTTTAAATAACTGTTCAAGCAAACATTTAAAGACATATCATTAAGCATTGGAGGATAGTAAACCAAACCATAGTGAGACACCATTTCATATACAGTATGACAGTTAAATTTTTTTAAATTAATAAGTTAGTGACAAGGATACATAGAAACTAGAATTCTCATAAATTCACAGTGATGATGTAAAATGACACTGTCTCTTTGAAAACTAGTTTGGAAGTTTCTTATAAGTTAAAAAAAATATATACTTACCATATAATCCTGCAATCCTACTCTTCAGAATTTACCTAAGTGAAATGAAAACTTATACTCACACAGAATATTTATAATGGTTTTATTAATAATTGTTAGAAGTTGAAAGCAACCCAAATGTATTTCTAGTGGAGACTGGAGAAGTCAACTTTTGTACACCCATACAATGGAATACTACTCTACAATTAAAAGGAATGAACTACTTATTCACACAGCATAAATGAATCTCAGATACATTACGCTAAATGAAAGAAACCAGACTCAAAATATGACATACTAGATAATTCTATTTACATGACATTCTTACAACACGGACGGAATATCAATGAATCAGTGCCTACCAGGGACTGTACATGCAGGAAAAGACTAATCATAAAGGGGTATGGGATTGAGAACAGTTCTATACCTTCAGGATCATGGAAGACTCATGGCTGAATTTGTCAAAATCTACAAAAGTTTACACTAAAAAAATTTTTTTCATATATGTAAATTATATCTTTATTTTAAAAAGATATAAAATTTATACCAAATTAGAAAAATGACTTAAAATTAAGGGGAAAACAAAGTTTGCCTAGCCCAAAATTAAACAGGGTTGACTTCAGTTACCTACACATAAGGAATGAGTTTTAAAAGAATATAATTTACCAGGAAAGAAAAGTATGTAAATTTAGGGAGTAAGTACAAATACAATGATAAAACTAGTCCTTCCATATATTACAATGTTAGTGGTAAGTTTCCATTGATGAAACTTTGTCTTGTGACCAACAACTAAGGACACTGCTGAAGCAAATAGGGTTTGGTTTGAATGGAAATGGCTGAAGACCCATGAAACATACAGCACAATGTTTGGCACTATATAAATGCTGAACAAGAGGTTCTAATGGCAACAAAATAAACAACTTTTTTCAATTTGAAAATAACGTATTTAGTTAAAGCAACTAGTACTGATGTTTGTTTTTTAAGAGGAAAGCAGTTGCTTAAATGGGCACATGCTTCTAACACAAAGTATGCTGACCCTCAGCATATTTCATGAAAAAAGCACAAGTAAATGTTTAGCTGGAAAAATGTAAGTCATTCACATGTTGACATGTGACTTTTATGCTTTAGTGACTGCTTTGCTATCTACTATTTTATAGGACTTACTTTCTATGATTATTTTACTATTGATTTCTTTAGACCACTGTTGCTTAAACACTTATTTTGTCAGCTTTAAAAAAATAAACTGATTATTCTTCAAAAATAACATTTAAGTTTACTTTCAGCCCAAAGTGCTTTATTTCTTTTGAAATAAAACATTCTGAAGGGGAGGATAAATCAAAAAGGGAACAACCAAAAAAATTACATTTCATGAGATGAAATTTACCACACAAAATTAAAGTCTTGTGAATCAGTCCATATATGCTAGTGGCTAATCAATTTTCCTGTCATTACTTTTCAGCCTTTGAGTTTTGAAAGCAAGAAAAGCTACACATTAAAGGTGGAAGGAGCTAATCCTCACCTAGAGATGCGTTTTCTGAGCTTGGGTCCATTTCAGGACACGACGACAGTGCACATCAGTGTGGAGGATGTGGATGAGCCCCCTGTGTTTGAACCTGACTTCTATTTTGTGGAGGTGCCTGAGGATGTGGCAATTGGAACAACTATACAGATTATTTCTGCAAAGGATCCAGATGTGACCAACAACTCAATCAGGTTTTTTCACAGATTTCACCTTTTCCTATTTCCTAGAATTTTCTTTTTCCCTTCCTTTTATGTCATTTTCTAGCACTTTTTCCTTCACGTCTTCCTTTTATGTCCCATCTCTGGAGGCCCTCTGAATTTTTTTTTCTGTTTAAATAATCATGGCCTCATCATGTTATTTAGAAATGAAATGTCTTTGTATCTGTAACTCACATGCATACATGCACACTTCTTAGTTCTCAAACATGGGCCCATTAACATTTGGGGCCATATAATTCTGTGCTATCGTGGAAGGTTGTCTTATGCATTGAATGATGTGTAATGGTATGTGTGGCCTTTGCCCACTAAATGTCAATAGCACTCCCTTTAACAACCTAAAATATCCTAAATATTGCCAAATGTCCTGAGGAGGTGGTATAAAATCATCCCCAGTGGAGAAACACCAGCTCAAATAAAGCACAGTTAAACATACAGATGTCAAAATGTTAAAAACTATTAACTTTTAGTGTTAAATATAAAGGTGAACACTGCACATTTTTTAACATTTATGAAGTTTTGACATTTTTTCCTTTTCCTAATATACATCTTAAATATTTCATATACTACAAAAAGAGACTTCCTGATGTCAACGGCTTTGATGCCATACAGATTGGCCAGGAAGGGCTCTATATTGCAATCTCACGTATCTGTCTCTCTAAAGTAAGTTTTGAAATTAACAACCAACCAATATGCTCTCCCCTCAAGAGAGGAGAACTGCTCTTTCAACTATAGCCATATCCCATCTTTCTGCAGCCAAAGTACAAACAGCTGGTGGACAGGTTGACGCCTCAACCTTCCAAAGCAACTGCCAAGCCTCTGAAGCTTGACACAAAGGATCAGGATTCAAGGCTGTTTGAGGCCATCTGTCACATTAACTGTTGAAAGCCACACAGTAAAATGAATCTGGGGCATTAGTGCAGATAACACAGTTTTAACACACTCCAATTTATCAAATGCCTTTTCTGTCAGCTGGCTACTTCCCTCACCTGGTGCTGTTTTGTATTTAATGAAAATGTGCTTTTGCAGTTTAATAAGAATGGTTCTCTCCAGAGAATGACTATAATGGGGCAAATTTGCTCCCTCTTACCAACTAGCAAACATTTTACATGTCAGACATCAAAATGATTTTCTTTTATTTACTTTAATTTTTCTGGAGACAACTAATCTTTCTATTATGAGTGACAACTTTATAAAAATGGCCTTCAACCTTAAGTTTCTCAAATGTGAAAATGAATGAGAAGTGAAACCATATTACCCCCAGAAAACCACACTGAAAAGAAAGCAGAATTCCACTGTAAATTTGTATTTTCAGAAACTTAAGAGTATACACTTTATGATCATAATTAATTAACTATAAACCAATCTATATTAATCTATTCATATCAAAGAAAATACCATGTGAAAACTTTGAAGAATAAAACCTTATGAGGAACAAAATAAACACAAGCTTGAAAAAATGAGATTCTATTTCCAAAATAGAATATCTGGTGATACTCTCACATCTGTTTTCTAGATTTTGACTCTGGACCCCTATGTGAATAAGCACTACTGATAGCATTCACACTACTGGATTAGAAACAAGCAAAAAAGAATGGTCAGGCATACACATGTTCTCACACACACACACACACACACCTACATACACACACACACACACACACTCAGCCCTAAATTATATATCCAGAATATGTCAAGACATATCTATAACTTAAACAGATACACAAGCGGTTCTAGATCCACTGCTGGTATGGACCAAAGTGAGGCAGACAAAAGGAAAGAAACTGTTTGGCTAACAGAAAATGCTGCTTCAGATGATGGACCAGCTGAAAATTCATCAGTTGGCAAACAGGGAAATTAATAAAGGAGATCCCAAGTGTTACTGGGTTTTTTATTTTAAAAATTAGTTACATACTATGTATGTAACTAATGTAGTTAATTCCTCTTTTGCATTTTTGTTACCAAAAAATGGAGATTTATATTAGAATCACAAAAAATTAACATACTGCCTAAAATTAAAATGATATGGATTAAAAGTCACTTAACATTTTTCAAAGGTTATTAGGAATTTTATAATCGCCTTTTGTAGAAAGTGGATGATTTTTCAGCCATATAAGCTGGTCATCATTTACTGATGAGTCCCAAAACAATGTCTCTAAATACAGTAAAATGTATATTTAAAGAAATAAAGTGCTTAGATCCCTCACATTTTTAATAAATACTCAAGGACTTTCTGGCAATCAATATATCGAACAGTCTGGCACCTGAAACAGGCTTCCACTGGTAGGAAACAGCCTGCTCCCCTGTCCCATTCTAGAGCATGCGGATTTAGTAAGCCTGCTGTGACACCCTCCTCCACAGTCATCCAAATTCAGAGTACGTCCTCACCCAAGCAAACAGGCAGAGAACCCAACAAGCGCCAGCTCCAGTTTGCTTACGGCAGTTGTACGTGTGTGTTATGCCTATTCTGTTCATAGTAGGTGAGAATATTATAATTAGAGAAAGGAAAACTACCTACAAATTCACTAGCATTTCCCAGTTTCCTCATTTTCTGTCTGTATGTACACCTTTAATTTGTTTTCCTGCCTCCTAGAAATTGGCCCAAAGCCCCATTCAGAGAAATAAAGGCCATTATTCCCTCAATACAGGCCTGATTTGGGAAAGGGGAGAGGAAATCCATTTGATGAGGAAGGCTTCCTGAGGCAAGCTCCTGCTGTGTCAACTAGGCAGTGTCGTCAGGGGTCCTGTCATTTAGCTATTTCTATCACTTCATCTCCCATACCATCTGTGACATTTACTATAACCTTGCATGTTGGAGTGTAGAAAGCTGGTTCCTCATAGGCTGTTCTCCTCTCGGCATTATTCCTACAGCTTGGAGACCTGCCATCAGGCTCATGGCTCCACGGATCAAATGATAGGCTTTACTCATGTGTGAGGAATGTAAGACAAAGACTGTCAAGAGCCAACTAGTATTTTTTTTTTCTAAAAGAAAATTCAATTCTTAAAATAGCTAGTAAATTTTAAAACCAAATAAAAAATTAGATTTCAGTTCATTTTAAATGTATTTGTAAACATGTGTTTTTTACTAAAATGTCAATTATTTATCATGACTTATCTCATAGAAGTTCTGCTTCCTTAGAGAATTCCATGTAATCCAATTCTGTATGTTACAATGCCATGGCATATGATAACTGTTCATAAAAGTCACAGGCACAAACAGGAATTAATTTGCTTCCTTAAATTTCCTATTAGGGAGTCATAACTGCAATGATTCAAAATTTCTAGCCTTTGCCCATCGGCTACTTCTTAAATTCCTAATTTTCTAAACACCTGTCCTCAATTGCTTCCATGTATATTCAAAACAAAACATTTACCAACTAATATACATATTTATATATACTCTATAACTAAATATTAAACAAAAATTTCACATCAATATTTATTCTTGTTGCAAATGGTTTTCTGGCATGTGTACAGTGTATTCTATTTAATTTTCTTTTAATACTGGTCATAACCTACTGTCAAAGTCACTTTCTTGTCACTGAGGTACAATACCCAACACCTCCCACAATTTAAATGAGAGTTTTACTTTGGCTCACAGTTATAGTCCATGGTTGGCTGGCTCCAAGGCAGAGGCAGTAGATCAGAGGGGCACGGCAGAGAAAAAGCTGTTCATGTCATGATGGCTAGAAAGCAGAGACAGAAGCAAAGATCCACGAAGTGAGATTGTACCCTTCCAGGTCACACCTCCAAAGACCTGCCTCTTCCCACCCAGATCCTGCTTCCCAAGAACAAGTCAGCTATATTGCCTCCATAATTGAATTAACCTCCAAAAGCCTTACCTATAAGTGCATAAGACCTTTGAAGGATGATCTCTATCTTAACCATAACACCTCCCAAATTGACTTTACAACCCATTAACTTTCAGTTTCAAAAACAATGCACTGCCATAAAGATAAACTTGAGTCATTTGTACAAAAATGGATGCACCCTGAAATCAAAATAAGTGTATTAAATCAGACACACAAGCTTAAATAACACATTTTCTCTTATATGAGAAACACAAATTATATATAAAAAGCAAAATAAAAAATAGATACTAGGAAGTATTATTTCTCAATGGGAAGGGGATCAAGAGATGGACACAGGGTGGAGGGGAGGGAAAAGGATCTGAAAAGGAATTAAAATGTGTTATGTACAGGTACCAACTCCAAACAAGGAATGTAAATATTATATGCTAACATGTTATTAATTTTAAAATGTTAAAAATAAATAAAATTTAAAAAAAAACTTATTACCAACAAAATTTCAGTTTCTCCATCTCAACAACTTTTAAGATAGAAGCTATAAATGCAGCCAGGTGTGGTGACACACATCTGTAATCCCAGCACAGGGGAGACTGAGGCAGGAGGATCACTAGGAATTCAAGGCAAACATGGGCTACATAATGAGTTCAAGGCCAACCAAGAATATGCAGTGAGACCCTGTTTTAAAAAACAAACAAACAAGCAAGTTTCAAAAGCTAGCAGCTTTAAACAGAATTTTAAGCCCAAAATATGCCTTGGCTTATATTTAAACAATTTAAGAACACAATAGTTATAGTTCCATGTACAATAGATGGTTCCAAATCTTACTTCTACAAATTATTTGTGTAATTTTTGAAAGTGACAATTTTTCTAAGCTTCAGTTTCCTTATCTGATTATTGCAATAATTTCTCAGAGATATTATGAACATTTAAAAGCTACATATTAATTACATGGTAAAGGGCTGGTTATTCAATAAATAACAGCTATTATAATTACTGACTTTTGAAAAACAGAATTCCTTATGTATTTTCAGTATTAGCTCCTTATTCAATGTATGATGTGCAATATTTTCTCCTAGTCTTTGGTTTTCTCTTCATTTTGTTGTTTCCTTTACTGCCCTAAAGCATTTTAGTTTGATAAATCCCATTTATCTGTTTTTACTCTTGCTGCCTCTGTGCTTTTAGGGTCATATGCAAGAAAACACTGCTCAGAGCAGTGCCATCTGGGTCTTATATCTGCACAAATCTTTAATTTATTTGAGTTGATTCTTGTGTAAGGGCTCAGGTGAGGGTACCATTTCATTCTGCATGTAGACAGCCGGTTTTCCAAATATTGTTTATTGTAAAAGAGACTGTCATTTCCCCATTATTCTTATTATCTCTATTAAAAATCAATTTACCGATCATAGAAGCGTGGTTTTACTTCTGAACTCTCTGTCCTATTCCATTGGTTGGTATTTTGGGTTTTTTTTTTTAATAGTACCATGTTATTTGAACTACTTTCATTTTGTAAAATATTTTGCAATCCGTTTAAATAATCTTATTAAAAATGAGCACAGTACTTGAATAGACATTTTTCAAAAGAAATACAAGTGCCCTATAGATACATGAAAAATATTTTAAAAATATTCAATATTCATGGCTTATCAGTAGGAAATACAACTTAAAACCACAATGAGGCATCATCTCACATGAGCCTCCCTCCATATTTATTTGATCTCTCAAAATGAGGACAGGGTGAGATGATACAAGTGAGAAAACACAAAATAATCAGACTGCCAAATCAGATTCAATAGGAATTATAGATCTAACCCAGAACCAATTTCACCAATGACTCAAAAGATACAGACAACAGCAAAATGAGTTAAGTATTCTTCCTTGAAAATGTCTGAAACTCTCGGGCACTGGTACCAACAAATAACCTTTTCTTGCATAAAGATGCATATTGGTCCAGATTGTAAGTGAAAATGGGAAGATCATCTCTTAACAGAGAAAGCCATTTTTTGTTACGGAACATCTGTTTATTATACACTACTAATTACACAGCTTATTTGACATTTTCTAGGAGGCTGTAGCGCCATAAATTCATAAACTTAATGTTTATGTACAATGAACAACCCAAACAGATCTAGTCTGACCTGCTAAAAGCACTCTGTAGATACGGACTCTTCAGCTAGTAAATACCATCATTATACTTTTAAGGAAGTGAATTATTAGCATGCTTACAAAGGGATTGGTGCAGTGGTTTCCCTCCCAACACATGAGACTAATTATAAGCATTAACGGTAACTCTTCCCTTTATCAAGTTGTACACTAGCATTTGCGGATGCATTTGAATTTTGAACAAATGTAAGGTTGATATTCAGGGTGTCCAAAATTATTGGGGCAATTTTAAGCTTCAAATAATATAAATTGATTCTTGAATAGCTTAGTTTGCCCTAAGGTTCTTCACATCCTGTTTATTTCCATTTTTCAATGAGAAAATCGAAGTAGTAGTTTTTTTGGTTTGGGTTTTGATTTTAAATATGATAAAACCACAGTTTTCCAGGTATTCATACTTCAATGCCAGTCATTTTATTTACATAGTATGTATGTAGTTCTTGTATATAGTATGTTGGTGTATGATTGTCCAAATGTAGGGCTAGGGATATAGCTCAGCAGCATAAGCATCTGCCTGGCAAGCACAAGGTCCTGAGTTTGATTCCTGGTACCAAAAATAAAATGCAATAACATAAAATACCTTACAGTGTTAAAATGTAAATTATATATACATATATACATATATATATTATATATATATAATATATATATATCCATGTATATATATATATATATATGTATATCCATGTCTTTGCAGATACTCCATTGACAGAAGCAGTGATCCTGGGAGATTTTTCTATGTTGACATTACAACAGGTGCCCTAATGACTGCACGACCCCTAGACCGGGAAGAATTTTCTTGGCATAATATCACTGTCCTTGCTATGGAAATGAGTAAGTAGAATAATAAATTGTCCTCTATACAGTGACAAACTAAATATGTAGAAAGTGGAAGTTTCTAGGACTTCTAACAAAAACATATTAAGAGAAGAAAATTAAATAAAATTTTATGAAAAGAGTAAATCATTCAATTAAAATACTTTTTTGAATGTGTACTGTATAGATAGTATATTGACAGAGACAGAATTAAAAACAAAAATGGCAAAGCAGAAATGATAGCAATCTTACTTCAAGTAACTATAAGGAAAAGGAAAGACTCCTAAGAAATCTAAGAGGCTTTCTGTTTTTATGACAGCAAATGTATAAATAGTAAAAAAATGTGTATGAAATGAAGCATCTATAATACATTACTCCTCACATACACAAATGCCTATAAGAATTTGAAACATCTTACAATAAAAGACAATGTATTAGTATAAGTTAGCTTCCCATTACTGGGACACAATACCCCAACTTCAACAACTTAAAAGAAGAGAGGTTTAATTGGGTCATGGTTCTGAGGGTTCAATCCATGTTTGGTTGGCTCCAAGGCAGAAATTTTATGGTGGACATCACAACAATGACCCCACTCCTGACAACAATTTTCTGTATTAGCCAACTTTTCTGTTACTGGGACACAGTATCTGACATCTACAATTTAAAGGAGAACAAGTTTAAGTTGGCTCATGGTTCAGAGAATTGAATCCATGTTTAGCTAGCTCCAAGGCAGAAATATTATAGTGGAAGGGCGTGGCTGAGGAAAACTGCTTACTTCATGGCACCTAGGAAGCAGAGAATGAAAGAAGGAAAGAGTTAGAAGAATGCTCCCCTTCAGTTCACACCTCTAGGGACCAACCTCTTCCAACGGGACACACATCAGAATATATGAGACCTTGGGGATACATTTCAGATCTAAATCATAACAGGCAGATTTATTAACATAATAAGCCTACAAATGGAATAGAAAATTAATGAAAACTATATAAAGAGATATGCTGAAAACTTAACAGAAGGGCCTGAGATATAACTCAATGGTAGAATCTTAAAAATGCACAAGGTCCTGGTTTCAACCCCCAGCACTGCAAAAGAAAAATAATTAGATGCTACTATTTTCAATGTTTTTTTTCATAATACCTAGTGATGGTAAAGGCTCATGAAAATAAAAGCTCCTAACCTACTGGATATAGAAATAAGTACAACTACTCAGGAAGACAGTTTAGCAAGATAAATTCTTCAAAATAATAATCATACTTTTTATCAGGTATCTGCTAGCAACTATCTTAATGAAATATAGATATTAACAAAAAATTTTATGATAAAATATCCACAGCAGTATTATTTTTAAATAGGGGGAAGTGAGAATTATCTAAGTGACTAATAATTAGAAGTGTGTACTAAATTATGATAAACCTACAGTAAAATGAGACTATCATGTAGACACTAACATGCATGTTCCAAAAATATTTTTGATAACAGAATAATATTGCCCTAAAATTATTCTGAGTCCAATTTTTATTTTGCTTTACTGCAGTTTTGTGTGTGTGTGTGTGTGTAAGGAGTTCCATATTTTGGTATATACATAGAATATTATACATACCATAACAGTACCTCTGGTGATATGACTATAGATCATATTTACTCTCATATTTTTCTGGAACTTTATTCCTTCTATAAACAAGTACCAGTTATAATGAAAACATAAATCTATGTTGATGCTTTCTGGTAACCAAGCAGTAAGAGTATTTTGAGGAAAAAACACAGAACAGAGATATTTTTGAAAAAAGAAAAACTGAACCAGCAAACAATTCATTCTGAGGTTCAGAAAAATTATTATTAAAAAACTTTTCTATGTCTTGTAATTTTTGTTTTGCCTCCTTTGGGTGGTAATCAATACTGAAAAAGTCAGGATCAGCACCACTGAGGCTCTAAAACTGTCCTTGTGTCACAATGCCAAGCAAAAGACACAGATCAAAAGGACAAGTTTCCCCATGAATGCTTGTGGCTCTTACCCCAACCAAAGATATGCATTTGGGATGGGTCTGATCCTGTATTATCCCTTTAGCCTCTAAGCAGAAATGAATGTGCAGTATTATCTGTATTCCAGTGAATAACTTGAAACCTTTTTGAAATATAATTCAAAGAACTGATTATTCCACAGGAATAAAGCCAAGCAGTGCCACACAGCATGCATTCTATTAGAAATAGGCTGTTTTAAAACCCAGAATACAAAATTAACCTGCCTTTAATTCCAGAACTCGAAGTATGAGCCAAGCAAAAGTATCAAAACCTCTTAAGATTCCATTTGTGACACTGGCTTCTCTTTTCATGCTCTTCATGTCATACCCCCAGCAGACACCTCCTTCTATCCAAGTTCCTGTGTCTGGTCATACTTTTAACAAGTACCATGTACTATATCTATCCCTTCACAAACCAACCTGATCAAATACCTACTTCCAGAAAAGAGGTAAATTTCTACATTACTGAATGCTCACCTTTACTTTTCCTTGTGTTCTCTTTAGACAACCCCTCCCAGGTGGGAAGTGTTTCTGTCACAATTGAAGTCTTAGATGTGAATGACAATGCTCCAGAGTTCCCCAGATTCTATGAAGCTTTTGTTTGTGAGAATGCCAAAGCTGGACAGGTAAGAGAGCCTGTGAATTGGACACCTTGATAAATTCCCAACATGGGGAAGCAACAGTTACAGATAACCAAATTTGCTTTCAAAGACATGTCCACTCCAGAAAGTAAGTTTACAAAAGAGTCCTCAACTTTTGTATATCAGGTTTCAACAGTTTGTCTATTTAGACAACTATCTGGAACCTCTATTACATTTTATGATCGAAACAGGACTTTGATGTTGGCTTGATTTACAGGGTAGCCTGTTAAGGTATCTACCCATCTTGAAAGCAAATCATATTGCTTTCACCTATAAAAACATATGCTGTGGGTCCAGAATTGAGGTATCATGCAACTCAAGAACAAAGAGTTACCTGTTTTCTTGAGTATAGCATCAAACCTTGAAAAATTATGCAGTAGGAAAATTTTATTTTCAATGTCTTCCCACCTCCCTTTTTTAACTTTTGGCAGGGATAATCCTGTTTAGGACTTGCCTACCCTATTCTTGAAATGGTTCTTTACATAGAATTATGTACTCTCTCTTTGCACTCAATTTAAACTGTCATTTTCTTAATGCTATTCAGGGTAGGTAAGTTTTGAATGGAAAGTAATCTCAGGGAGCATAAAATTCTACTTATGTAAGATAACTACAGTTTATAAGGCATGCTTTTAAATCTATCTGAATATTTGGTTTATCAATTTCAAGTGGTATAACTGAGATACATACAGAATTCTATTTGGAGTGACTGTGTATTAATATATATGTTGGATCTTGCCCACTCTGTAACTGGCCCTTCTGTGCCCCTCTCTTTTCCTGCCTTTGTAAGACAGTTTCCTCTTCTACCTTTGACCCAATAGGTTCCCAAACAGTCCTGATGTATATCCTACAGTCCTATGGGTTCTGCTTTCAAAAATGGGTTGAAATCATTTTAATTTGAAGGCTGGGGATTTGGTAGTGCATATTTGTAAGGCAAGGAATCCTGCTTTGGTAATTCAGTCTTAAGTATAATGTAGCTTTGTTTTCATTTCTCTTACTCACCTGGAATACCACCACCCAGCATCTTGCTACACAAAGAGACTGCATCTCTACAATCAACACTTACATTATGTCCCTAAGCTCCCTAAAGATTTATCCAATACATCTCTACCATTCTACTCAGTCAAAGCGAAAACTGATTCCCATCCTTCTGTGGAAACAAGATGTCCTGTAGTGATTCCAATCTAAACTGATCTCATTTAGTGGTTCATGAAATTTGGTAGGAAATTTGGTACAATTGTCTACAGCTCTCCTGAAATTTTTTTGTTCCAAAATGAGAAAAATTCTGCTTCCACATCTATTAAATTTCTACTCTAGGAAGATCTGAAATACTATGCTGCAATAAAAGTTACAATGAAAACTTTAGAGCACAAGAAATGACCCATGTTATTAGAATAAGAAAATTGTAAAAACTACATGTACATACTTGCAATTCTGTAAAATTATGTTTACATGTGAATACTGATTGGAGGAAAGATGAAAAATAGTAGTTTCAGTGCTAAGGTAGATGAATTTTGAGTGAGGGTATTTGGGTCTCTGTTTTAATGTTTGCTACATATTGTAATATGATAATTATATATAATATAAATTGTCTTATAAAATATAACGTAAAAATATATTTTATATAATAAGAAAAGAGGCTAATTTGATCTATACTATAAGAGGAGAAGTAACACAGACCTCTCTGCCAAGACTTAAGTGCTCCCTTCTTAAATTGCTCTGGAACAGAAGCTGTACTGTGATAGGCTGATAGCACCTTAACCAACACCCCTGCCTTTGGAGTTAAATACATCCTCCATTTTTAGGGACATCTCTAATGGTCTACCATACAGCACTTTGAAGTGCAGCTTTTCTATGATTTTGGGTTCAAGTCTTGAGGTACCTATCTGTCATATTTGTTAACTTTATCCCACATATGAAAATCCTACCCTTGAATTTGGGCTCTGGGAAATGTTTTAAAGATTTTTCAAAAGCATACAGTTCAGGAAGCACATCTGATTTAAGAACAAACTGGCCTCCTTTCCTTTACTGCCAAACACTGTCGTCAGTTTCACATTTCCGGTCTCCATACATGCTTTCCTCTTAGCCTTAGCAAGCATCTATGAACAAAACCCATGGAGAAGTGAGACACATACTTGGTGATAGCAGAGGGCAATATGGAACCTGCTGAGCATAACACAGTATGACAGCTGGGGCTAAGGAAGAAATCTGACCTGCCAGGAGAGTGCAGAGCAGGAGAGCAGGCTGTGGTGCTTCCATGCTGCAGTGCTCACTTACCCACTCTCCACAGTTCGTTACCCAACCCCATGCCTGAGGTACCAAAACATGCACAGTTCACAGGTTAGATGTTCTGAAACGACTTTTCTAACTATATAACCACCTATTTATAATATTTCTCAAGAAACATGTTACCTCTTTAAGTAACACTTGGCAAGCAAGATAAAAAGTACAGAATTTGTCCCTAGGTCAGGATAAAGGAGAGAGCAACCCCTGCTTGTCAGCAGGACTGACATAAGGCTGGACTGTGGATGAGAGTATGTCTACTATTTTTCTGAATTTATCACCAATTCCATTACCTCTACTTTCTGATTCAATATAGGTCCTCTAGTAAGCATACCCGAGACACAGTTCTGGCACGAGGCTCTGGTAAAGGAATAGAAGGACAACTGAGCAAAAGGAGACGTTTAGCTGTGACACAGACTCACTAAAAGTCTACATGGGGTTATGAAACAAGAGATTTCCCAAACTGAGATGAAATGGCCAGGCCATTGTACACCATATCATTAAGTCATTGCATATAGGTTGCCCCAGAAGCACAAAATGACCATGGGTCAGGTTTCTGTCCACAACAGAGACAATCCTAAAGAAGACAGTCCCTAAAGAAACCACTGAAGGCTGGGTCAAGTCCTTCACTGAAGGCTGGGACAGGGCCTTCACTATGAATCCACCCAGTGTAAGATGTCCCTTGCTGAAAGCTCCCCAAATCTCCAACATATTTTGAGGGCAGCATCCCTTAATTCACAGCCCACCTGAGCCCTCAAGCCAACCTCTGATACTCCCATTTCTATCCCCACTGAAGCACAGCCAGCCTTTTAACAATAGGAGTAACAATTGTATAGGTCAAAGCAGAGTGGGAGTCATCTATGCTATCAGATGATAGAGAAGCAAACACCTAAGGAGACTGCTTGATCAACACCTTTCTATATCCTCCTATATCCTCGCAGCCCACCCACTGATGTTCCAATTGTCTGTTTCACACTGCTTTCTTTAATAGATTTTCCTCACAGTCTCTACAGTTTTCACAGAAACTTACTCCTTTGAAAAGCACTGTGGAAAGACCAAAGAGCTCAAGAGGAAGCCACCTTACAGCTTTGCTTCTAACTCTAGTCGATTTTTACCACAGGGATCTTACACTCTACACCCTAGCTCCCCCCTTTTCAACAAAATGTAACTCTCCCATGACCCAGCCCCTCACTTCTGCTTTCCATAACTTAACACAGCCAATGCTGATGTGTCTGCTGACTTCTCTCCTAGGTGGTGGTCATTCTTAAGCCAGGGATTCACAAAGATAGTCACTAAAATGTTCACCCAGTAGTTCTAAGTAAATCAGGAGAGAGGAGGAAAATGTGGGATAAGCAGAACCTGTGACACCCCAGAATCCCCTTACTCAAAGGATTACTGCCTACAAATGACTACCTGTGGTTTGGGACCGTAAATTATACTGATGTCTAACGTGAGGTATTTAGGTAACATTTATCCTATGCCTATTAACATAAGTCCAACAATAAACCAAAATTTATTTGAAATTGTGTGAAAACATAAGTACTTTTCAGGTAAGCATCATGCCATACTTCTCATTAGGAAAAACAACCTATTACTGGATTTCAAGATTTGGGACTTCACTGAGCCCTAAAGTTTTTTCCTTTGACTTAAGATCACCTGATTTCATATCCCTCCTTCAGCTGATCCAGACAGTGAGTGCTGTGGACCAAGATGACCCACACAATGGTCAGCATTTCTACTACAGCTTGGCTCCTGAGGCTGCTAACAACCCCAACTTCACTGTAAGGGACAACCAAGGTAATAGATGGACAAAAGCTACCCATGCTTTTCTACAATGTAGATACTTTTGTTACTGTATCATAAAAACAGTGTCAACGTTTGCCTGCTCTTTAATAGCAGGAAAGACATTAATGTTAATTCCTAGCCTTTTTTTAAAATTGTTGTTTCAGTACATCAAAGACAAAGAGTGCCCTCTGCTGACTCAGCTGACAAATGTTCAGAGATACCTGTTTTACGCGAAACACTACTCAAAGCACAGAGGCAAAATCCTTCCTTTATTCCTACAGATACTGGACATGTTTACATGTTCTGTAATATTTGGAATAACCTGAGAACAATGGTAAAATTGACCTAAATAAGTGAGAAACCCGATGGAACATTTCTAATCAAATATCAAAGGAGGAAACTGTGAAGAGTTTCCAGAAAAGGGCAAAAGCTAAATATCGGAGGAAGCAAAGGGAAAATACAGGAACACGAATAGCCATTTTAGCATTGAAACAACTTTAAAAAGATAAACCCAGGTGGGATTGCTATTGCAGAAAGTGCACCTCCACTATACCTTTTCTGAAATTGGAATTCTAGGCCTGACTTTTCCAACAAGCACTCAGATCAGCAAAGGGCTATAAAGACCAAGCACACTGTCTTTGGACACAGATGGGAATAAAAGAGGAACTTTTGTTCTCTGGCCAGATGATTTACATCAAAGAAAGGTCAGAGCAACTGAAAAAATAATTTAAATTTGTCAAATGACACACTTCTGCTAATTTCGCTACCAACTAGCCACCTGACCTTGGGGAGGTCACCACTTTTCTAGGCCATAGTAACCTCATTTTCATAACTGCAATTGTAACTCCATAACAACCTAAACAAAGGGTACTAAACAGTCATGATGAAATTTAAAATACCAATTCGATCCCATATATTCTGCTATAAAACTTGAGACTCTCAAATCTGTTTTCTTGTAAATGAAAACTATTCTTTAACCTTCTACATATTATCATAAAATCACTATGATTACTTCCAGGAGGAAGGACAATATGAATCACTACCACAGAAATACCACAAATAAATATCTGAAGGCTTCTACTGGCTCACTCTTCTGAACTATTCATTATCTGCTTCATAAGCAAGTGCTTTCCACAAAAAGTGGTTTCAGCCTCTTCATGGTTGGTTTTACAAAAGAAATCCTAGAGTGAGAGTAACAACATATTCTTTCTTCAAATTTTCAGCTAAGTGCCATTCTATTCCTTCATTCTCATACTAGCCAAAATCAATACAAAAACAATATGCAGAAAAACAGTGCCAGTTTCTTAAAGATGACTGAGCTCAATTCTTAAAACCAGTACGTTACAAAGATGGGTGGCAAAAACAGGACAATCAAAAGATATGATTTGTCACTTGGAAGAAAGCCCAAAATAGAAGCTGGCACATTCTCAACAGAAAGCACGAACTCCTAATATCCACACGACAATTTATGCACTACCATCCTTCACCAAGACTTACTAAAAAAAAAAAAAAAAAAAACTCACCAACATCTAAAGACTATCTACTGTCAAGTCCCCCAGCCAGCTTCCATGCCTGAAATGTGATGTTCTTTTATGAACACAACAGAACACTAACTCAAATAAAGTCCCTCTCCCACTATTTTCTTTTTTTGCTTTTTAGTCCCAAAAGCATAATGAAAAGGGCCAGACATAGTAGTACATCCCTGAAATCCCAGCACTAAAGAGACAGACAAGAGAATCACCACAAATTCAATGTCAGCCTAGGCTACATAGTGAGTTCAAACCCAGCCTGAATTGCACCTGTATCAATTTTAAAAAAAGAAGGAGGGGAACACATTATAAAAAAGACTGTGTGATAAATAGTACTTCACAGTTTCAAAGCATTTCCCTTAGTTTGCTTTATTTGATATTTATAATAATCTGTAAGATTTTATGAAATTTAGTAATATCTCTGATTTTCACTGACCCATTTGGCAGTTAAGGAAAGTATGAGAATCACCCAAGATCAGAAAGTGAATAAGCATTGAAGCTAGAATTTGGATTTTGTGGTAGCCCCTCACAACATACACAAACATGAAAGTGTTTTGCGTCATCTCACCTGAGAAACAAATACTCTTTGCAAACAGTTTACTAAATTCCCTATTATCGTACTCAACAAAAAACTTCCAAATGGCTAATATATGCTGGTCCCCTCCCAGGACTACTTTCAACCATATGAAGCTCAGAAATTTTTCTTTCCTCTTAAATAATTCCCAGATCAAGAAACATGTTTAGTAGGCAGAATATACTACTTTTATGAAATCCAGTTCTAGTCGGTCTCTCCTAAAAGCATTATGACCTAGCATGAATTGAAGCAAAAAAAAATTTTTAAATATGCTTGTTTAGAGAAAAACTTGATTTCTGAAAAAAAAACAAACTTAAAACTACAAAACAGAATTAAGAATATTTACCTATTACGTCTGGAAAACAAGCAAGTGGATGGGCTGTGTGGTAAGTGAATACATGAATATAATCACAGTAACCGATTGCTATATTTTTCCACAGAAAAGCTGAAAGTAGCCTGTACTGAAAAAGAAAGAGATTACAATTACTTGAATAATTTGACAGTTGATGTTACTAAACTAAATAAGTGGTTGCACAACACAATACAAAAACATATTTTAGAATCAGAGTTACCAGAGCTCAAATTTCAGCTTTGTTACCAGCTCACTTAGTGATTGAACAAATTATAAAAGCACTTAGGTGTTAATTGTCTCACTGTAAAAGGGTGAAATTATCACTGCCTCATCCAATTCTTGTGCAGATCTAATGAGATAGTACATTACATGCGAAATGCAAGTAACACTGACACTCAAGAAATCATAGCTATTATCATGAAAAAAAACAGGGTCATGAGGAGGAGGAAAAGGTAATTAGGGGGAATTTCTTGGTCAGAATAGGTTAGGTTATGTTACAGGAACAGACTATCATAATCTCAGTGACTTAGTGAAACTAAAGTTAATTTCTTGCTTAAAAGAAAGCTCCTGTGCTTCTCAGTGACTCAAGGCATCTGTCTACCATATGCATCTCAGTGTTCCAGACAGCTAGGATCTCCATCTCACACATTCTCAGTTGCCGTAACAATGCAAGAAAGCAGAAAATTCTACGCCAACTCTCATGTGTTTCTGCCTAGAAGTGAGACAAATCAATTTTGCTCTTTTTTTTTTCATCCACTGAAGCAAATCACATAGATATGCCCAAATTCAAAAAGGTAGGAAAGTATAACCCTTTACTATGTGCAAGAAGAAGAAAGTCATACATATTTTTTAACTTTTACTAGTACATATTTGTAGTACATAATGATCATATTCATTGTAGGGAACTGGTGCATGTACAAAACACGTTTCAATTCTTTTTCCCCCTTCCCTCTACTCCCTCTGATGCTACCCAGCATCGAAGTCATTTATTTATAAAATCTTCTAAAGCTAATTATATATGCAGATTAAAAGCCAGACTAATAGGCCAAAACACAAATGCACAAGATGATTGTACTAAGTCAAGCTACACTTTTAGATATACTTTCTGTTCTGGATTATACTAACTTTTCCCTTTTTCCTATTATGTCTTTTATTTCATATTTTATTTGTATATTAGGTTTCTCACATAAGAGAAACATGCAGTATTTAAGTTTGTGTGTCTGATTTACTTCACTTAACATTATGTCTGAAGATGCATCCATTTTCCTACAAATGACTCAAGTTTATCCTTCTTTACAGCAGAGTAGTACTCCACTGTATGTAATACCACATTTTCTTTATCCAGTCATCTGTTGTTAGACATGTAGGCCATTTCCAAGATTTAATTATTGTGAATTGTGCTGCTATACACATGGATATGCATATGTCACTGTGGTATCATATCTTTAACTCTTTTGGGAAGATACCTAGAGGGACAATAGCTGGCCAAATGGAATTTCTAGTTTTAGTTTTATTAAGAAATCTCCATCCTGAGTTCCATAATGGTGGCATCAATTTACACTTCCACCAACAATGAAGGAGGGTTCCTCTTTCCCCACAGCCTTCCAGCATTTCTTATTGGTTGATTTCTTGATGATAACCATTCTTTCTGGAGTGAGATGGTACTCAGTGTTGTTTAAATTTGCATTTCTTGAATGAAAAGCGATGTTGAATATTTTTTCATGTATCTATTAGCTATCTATATTTCTTCATCTGAGAAGTATCTATTCATTTTGCACGCCCATTTTTTAATTGACTTTCAATTTGGGGGTCTAATTTTTTCTTTGAATTTTTTATAGATTCTAATATCAGTCCTTTGTCTAAGGAGTAGCTGACAAAAATTTTTCCCCATTCTGTAGGTTTTCCCTTCACTCTTGGTCTCTTTCGCTGTGCAGAAGATTTTTCATTTGATGTGATCCCATTTGTTGATTCTTTGTATTATTTCTTGTGCAACCAGAGTTTTGTTCAGAAAATCTCTACCTACACCTATGTCTTCAAGAGTTTTACCTATTTTGTCCTTCAGAAAACTAAGTGTTTCTGTTCTAATAGTTAGATCTGTGATCCATTTTTATTTAGTAAGAGATGGGTCTAGGTTCAATTTTCGGTATGTAGACAGTCAGTGTTCCCAGCACCATTTGAGAACTATAAATATCAATGATCACTAAAAATGCCTCCTTTGGTTAGGCTCTCAGGATTTGTGTGTGTGTGTGTGTGTGTGTGTGTGTAATTCTATGCCCTACTTTGTGAAATGAGAAACACATCCAGGGAATCTGTGTTAATGGTATTAGCTTTGAAAGTGACTTCTTACATGTCCTAACACTTCTTTCAAAAACTGTCTGTCTCCTGAACTGATGTGACCTTTGCAAAAATATATCTACTTTAGAATTAAAAGCCGCTCTAGGAAAGGTGAGAATAGAGATTTAAAAAGTAAAAATCCCTATACATAACATTAGGCAAATAAATGTGAATATATATATTAAAAACATGTACTAGCATGTAAGACAACTCAGTTAGAAAAGTATAGTGACTGAAAGAAATCCACTATATGATAAAAATGCTACCAAAACCATTTAGTTTAGGCAAATAAGTATAAATACACACATGCATATATACATACACACATCCACGTGAAGACACCTGCACACATCAGTTATGCAGAAACAGATCTAAATATTCGGCTAATGGAAAAATAGGTTTAGTATTCTATTACACAGAAGTGTGGTTATAGTTAACAATATTGTGTCCCATAAAGATGTAGATTATCAACTTTTAAAACTTTTAAAAACTGGGGGGAAAAGTAACAAATATTACTGATTAGGAATAATTTTCACCACATGCATAGTAACTGCTTAAATTTAGACCACTAAGCCAGAAGAAATAATACTTTGTCATATGATTGGGGAATTTCAAATAGGCCACTACTAAATGAGCAGGTTCTTCAGGAAGTAATTGCAATTCTGAGGCATTAAAAAAAAAAAAAACTAGCAAAAGACATGAATTCCAGCCAAAGTGGCAAAAATAAGCAATCTGTCACAACCACATGAGTTCTTCAGTATTCTTTTCCTGGAGGCACAAAGCAGCACCAGGGCCTCGACAAGCTACCGGAGCAGGAACAAACAGGGACCACAAGTCGCCAGTCACTTTTCACTTCTGTCAATCCTTCCCAGGGTCATTTTTGTTAGATCTGAAGGCTGACAGTTCGCCCAGGGCACTTTAAGTCAAAAATGGGTAAGGCAGATTCTCAAAAAAAAAAAAGGATTTCCTTCCTAAGGCTCAGAGCTTTCCCTAAAAGCAAGCAAAACTCTTGTTTTGCAAATCCAAATGGTAATCCAGCCAATTTACCATGGCTACAGGTGAACACCACCAGGGAATATCACTGTTCTTCCTAGTCCCTGTCCCTGCCTTCCTTGCTTTTCTCAATCCAAAAAATTAATTCATTTGTTGGTTCTTCCACTGTCTTCTCTCATTTTTTCTTTCCTTCTTCAACCATGGAACTCCTCACTTCTTCAGATAACACGGCCCGGATTCTCACCCGGAGGTCTGGCTTCCGGCAGCGGGAGCAGAGCATATTTTACCTGCCTATCCTGATAGCAGACGGTGGGCAGCCAGTGCTGAGCAGCACGGGCACACTGACCATCCAGGTGTGCAGCTGTGATGACGACGGCCGCGTCCTGTCCTGCAGCTCCGAGGCCTACGCGCTCCCAGTCAGTTTGAGCCGGGGTGCCCTCATTGCCATCCTGGCCTGCATTTTTGTCCTCTTAGGTGAGTAAGTGTCTCGATTCCTTTGTGTGGGGCCCTCTTATTCGAGTAACAGTTATCCTTCTCACACAGCTATTTAGACCTAGTCTATCCATGCTATACTTACTGAAAAGGTGGTGTAGTGAACCTTGGGAAAAAGTACAAAAATTACAGACAGTTCCTTCCTTCAAGGTCTTTTCGGCAAGATTAAAGCACATGTATTCACCAAGTATCTACGATAGGTCACAAAACCAGGGTAGGTATTGGGACTAACAAGAAAAACATGACCTGAACTTCACAGAGTTTACTGCTCAATGAAGTAATTTCATTTTTACATCATAGAACCAAAATAACAATTTCGGAGAGAATATAAGGAGCACCTCCTCTAATTCTTTCCTTTCAGACAAAGAGCAGCTAAAACAGAGGTTAAATGACAAGTCCAAAGCCAAATGTCTGGGACAGATTCAAGACTGAAATGCAAGCAGGCCACATACTAGGCACCCTATCTCAGCAGCTCTGTTCTTGTCCTAAATGCTCATGTACAAATTTTGAAAATGCTGTTACACAGAAAGAAACAGCCACAGGGTATGCATCCTGGGGAGACAGGGTTTAATAAATGGGAGGCAACATTTCAAACAACAGGACCATTTTTCCCAAAGTATGACTTTTAAGACTGTAATACAATACTTATTATTTAAATCAAGTTATCTAAAAATGAGACATATAGTACTATTTATTTTCAAAGAAACAGACCAACTTTATAAAGTCCCTAATTCTGCAACACCATCAGCATTTCCTCCAGCAGATAATCAAAGGATGATCACTAAAGTCCTCATAAAAAAGTAGAACTTTCAACAGAAATCTGAATGAAGTGGTAGGGTAAGCCACAGATTTGTGGGGAACAAGCTGTCTGGGGGCATCAGTGTCCTTCCTAGGCACTGACGGTATCTAACAAAGAGCAGTACCTAAGCAAAACTAGTCTGTTTCTGGTAAAATAAAAAGAGATGATGGAAGGCTAGTGGGACAGCACTATTGGGGTAGAGGATCTTTCCTTTCTCCTCTCAAATAATACTGCAGGGCAGTCACCTAACTGCCTTGTATCCAAAGCCATATGTGTAACTGTTTACTAATTCCACATTCAAAAGTAAATACTTAAATAATCTCTTGGATCCAACAAAATATCTATCTATATATATGTATACATATATCTGACTAAATTAAACCACAACACATACATGTGGCTTACAGAAAAGCAAACAACATCAACAGTATCATTCAAAGTAAAAGAAATTCCAGTTTTTTGTGAGGAAAAACTAAAGCACTGGAAATTTAAATTAAAATATACTTGCAGATATCCAAATATGCTCTTGATTTCTTTAGTTTTCCTAAACACCAAAAGACTAAGCCAGGCCAAAGAAAGAAATTCTTCCTTGTATAAAATATCAGCGTTTAACTGACTTTCTAGGTAGGCCTGTGGAATTAGGTTTCTCAAAATATATTTTAAAATACAAAATGTAGTTTAATTTTGTTGCAATAGTTTAGTCTCACATGAAGGGAGAAGTATCAAAAATAAGTAAGCTTTCAAAGTCCCTGGATTCCTAGATCAAAGAGAATTGTTGTGGTTTCTGATCCATGAGAATTGTTATGGTTTGTCCATGACAAAAAAAAAAACCTACCTGCGATTTTTAAAAGTGTCCATTAGGTGGCATTGAGAGTCCTTGAGAGCAGAACAGAAGCCTTTGAAGAAACTTGCTTCTTGGAGAAATTTCCAGACTAGCTGTCCTTCATTCTATCTTTGGAAAATGTAAGTTCACCCTGGTCCACAAAGAGAGCCCATCATTGCAGAGGAACTGATTTAAAGAGAGTGAATCAGAGAAATTATCTAGTTAGAAGAAGTATGAAAGGGATAATTTATTTCATCCCTCTCCAACTCATTATGTGTTGTCTTTTGAATGTACAGAATAAGTAAACAGTTTTCAGGAGCTAAATTAAACATAGGTATCAAAAAATCCTGTTTTATGCACTTATTCCTATACTAAATACAATTCATAAAACCACGTATTAGTTGCAGCTCGTCTGTCAACAAAATACTACGTTTATGTGAACAATTAAATAAATCAATTTTGACAATTTCAATAGGCAGTGCTTTTTATGTCTTATAGATATAGCCAGTTCTTTTGGTATTACATGCTATGCCCAATAAACATCCCTAGGACCAGTTCACTTCTGTCACACAATCAAAGAAGCATTTCAGCATTTTTTCCAAAGCATGACTTTTAAGAGCATAATGCAATACTTATTTAAATCAAATTATCTACAAATAAGACACAAAATAATCGTTACTTTTGAACAGACAGACCAATTTTATGAAATGCCTAATTTTTCATCACCAGCAGCATGCCCTCCAGCAGACAGTCAAACACTGTATCTTCCCATGTTGCCTAGGCTGGCCTCAATCTTGCAGGCTCTAGTGATCCTCCTCTCTCAGTCTCCCTGGTAACTGGAACAACAGGTCTATGCCACCCAGCTCAACTACTCAAAGACTTTTCTTTGTTTCCTAGTTTTAAAATACCAACACTGCCACTCCGAGGTCACAGGCAGGTTCACCAGTTCTGCCTCTGTACTAACAAAGGTACTGACAAAACCTGTGACCTTATCATGTACCTATCACACTCTGATTTATATTAATGATTTGCATATTTAATCACATTGTATTGCAAGTTCATAAGAACAGAAACAATGTCATAATCAATATTGTTTCCCCACTGCTTAGCATAGAACATAAAAGTTACTTGGGTTTAGTAGTAGCTGTTGATCGAATCCTATAAATACAACATGTTCAGTTACAATCCCAATTCTCCATCCTGCCTTCAGTCCAAAGCACACTCCAGCCTTTGATGCTTGAGTTTAATCCTCCACTTCCTTAGAGTTCAATTAATCTCCTTCCCTGAAATCCCACAGGTCCCACAATTCATGCCTCATACTTTTATACATACAGAACATACATAAGAGTATATAATTATCTGTGTGTGCATTTTGTCACCCAAACTAGTCACGAAATCTTAGGTATTAACATTATTAATTGCAATTTATACAAAAAGGTTAACTTATATTTAAATACTTTAAAAATCATAGCTGAGTTTTTTTAGACTGTAATCTCTAATTGCACATGTAACTATACTGCATTTCTTCCCTTGAATAAACTGGGCTCTTATTTTTGCAGTGCTGTCAAACTGTCACTGTTCACCAACTGTAACAAAGCACACCAGAAAAAAAAAATCAATAGCAGTTCTACAGCTAAAACCTCAACACACTTCCTGGAAAACGTTTTCAGTCACAGAGATAAACAGCTCAATGGGATTATCTCTACCTCTCCTTTAAACCCCAGTGAACATATCCTGGGGAAAAAGTGCATTTGTTGGGATAAAATTTTATCCAAACCTACAAGGGCACATCTAACAGTGTGGTGCTTCTTTGATAACACAATGAATTATATAAAATGTCACTGCTCATTCTCTTCTTTCCATGAAAGCCATTTGATGCAGAAAGCCAGGATCACTACTCATAAAGGGCTTTGCTGTGGAATCTGAGGTTACTGGATCTCAGAGGTCATTTATGGTCTTACTTTCAGAAAAGGTATTAAAAAAAGACAATGACTTTAGTTCACCTTTAGTTTATATGTTTGTATACATATGTATTTATATATGGTTATATTTATAGGGTGGGAGTCTATTACGATGTGAATGTAAGAAAGCAGAATTCAAAACCAATATTTACAACAAAAAATACATATTCATTACTATATACATAGAACACATGATCTGATTCTTAGCATATCTTACTCCATTGTAAGTCACAGCACTTCGTACTTTTTAGTAGGATTTCACACTGGGTGCACACATTATTTCAAAGCAATAAACTGATGTAAAGAGTTTATATGCAACTTCTAATTATACCAATCGAAGAAACACAGGGAGGGCTTCATTTGCCTACATACCAAACCTAACATAGCAAAAACAGTGAGAACAAAGTAGACTTAAATTAGTTAACTCCCTCAGGTTTAAAATACCTAAATGCTATCTCTGAACTCACCACTGACTGACTTCTTCCTTTACTCCCCATTAAACAATGGATATCTTGTGATGACCATGGTGATGAGCATAGTTTTATATGCAGCAAGTTGTTTTTAGCACATTCACAGAAGTTTCCATTTGATGACAAATCATATAATTTAGCTGAGTTCAGTGGCAGAGAACAGAATGACTGCAGCTTTATTTAACAAAATGGCTGCAGCTAGGTCAGGACTTCTGCCTCGAATCAAGAGTATTTCTAGTGACAGCCAAACCTTACGGGTAAACATCCTGTCCTCTATTCCTGGCAGTGTTGGTGCTGCTCATTCTGTCCATGAGGAGACACCGGAAACAGCCATACATCATCGACGATGACGAGAACATCCACGAAAACATCGTCCGCTATGACGACGAGGGCGGTGGTGAGGAGGACACCGAGGCCTTTGACATTGCAGCTCTGTGGAACCCCCGGGAGGCACAGGCAGGCACTGCGCCCAAGACGCGGCAAGACATGCTACCCGAGATTGAGAGTCTGTCCCGCTACGTGCCTCAGACATGCGCCGTCAACAGCACTGTCCACAGCTACGTGCTGGCCAAGCTTTACGAGGCCGACATGGACCTGTGGGCCCCACCCTTCGACTCCCTACAGACATACATGTTCGAGGGGGACGGCTCTGTGGCAGGATCGCTGAGCTCCCTACAATCTGCCACGTCAGACTCGGAGCAGAGCTTTGACTTCCTGACGGACTGGGGACCCCGCTTCCGGAAGTTGGCTGAGCTCTACGGGGCATCGGAAGGGCCATCGCCTTTGTGGTGACGGAAGCCGGGAGGCCAGGGTACGTCCAAATCCAGATGTGCTCGGAGGTTACTTCGTGGACCAGGTGCAGCAGATCACACGAGCAATACAGTTCTGTGCTGGAGAATGAGGATGGGGTGCAAGGGGCGAACAGAGCTCTCTCTGGATCAGCTTTACTTGGTTATATTAAATTAAATAAGGTGAAACCCAAGAAGAGGAGGGGAGATGTCCAATCACCTTTTTTTTTTTTAATTTTTCTGACACTGTTTAAAGGCTTGGAGTCCATGGTATTGGGCAAGCTGGCTTTTCTGCTTTTCACAGGGCCTTTGTCACTTTGCCACCACAGACAAGGCTCTGGCCCTAAATAGAGAGATGACCGGTGAACACAGGTAAAAGTTATACTTTCCTGTCCCGATTTTGTTATTGATCTTATTTTATTTTCCATTTAAGAGTTTTGCTGGATCATCAAACCGCAGAAAACAACCTACACAAAAGAACACTGAAAAATTGTTCCTCAGTGAAATTAACCTACCAGTTCTGGGATGGATGGAATTTCTTTTAATGCTTTTGAGACAAGGTTAAGACTGAATCAGCCTTGCATGGGGGATGGGTGGGAGGGTGGGAGCAGGAAGAGACAGTGACTTTGTGCTCAAGTTTAATAACTAGCTGAACCAAGAGTTGTTGGCTTTACAGCTAATCCAGTGCCACTGAGTTAGAGTGCTTCTGTTCTCCTTTCAGCTCTTTTAGCCCCTGCAAAAGTGTTCAGAATGAAATCCGAAAATCTGCCTCTTTTGCACTGTAGATGTCTCTTCCATGTGCCAAATGTGGAGATTAGATGCTACAAATGAAAGCCAAATAAAAAGAAGTACGTGGTAAAAGCATGGGTTAGAGGGCTTTCCTAATCTGTGTGAGGTCAATTCAAGGGATGTTTACATACTGTAGATAACCTACTTGAACAAAAATCAGTATTATAGAGAATAAATGGATGTAAGAGAATTACATGTATAAGTTTTGTATATTTGTTAATAATTTTGGTAATAAATATGATGTACTGCATCACAGTACCTTAGCACTTCTTTTAATAAAAGTTAAATAGAAGTGAGAGTCTATTGCACATTTGTTTAATTGCTGAGCCAGTAGAAGATGACTTTGTGATCTTGATTTAGCCTTAGGTTCCTGGGACTGGGTAAGACAGAAGCAACATCAAAGAAATATGATATTGTGCACTCTGTGTCAGTCCCTGACCAGGTGAATGTTATGGTTTCAACTGTGAAGCTTCCTTCTCTGAAAAAGAAACAAAGGATAACTTGGTAATAGCAATGATGCAATGATGAATTTACCCTATATTATTTGTGAAAGGGTGTTACACATAGACACCAAGGAGGTAGGCTGCTGCTACTTTCATTTTGGTTTTATTGCCAAATCAAATATGATCAGTTTATTCACTCTAGATAGTCTCACAGAAGGTGAGTACCATATTGTATTCATCTTTCTTTTCCCTGTAGTAGTTAACAATCCTTTGAACATAGTAGATGCTTATTAGATGCTTATTGCGTACATGATGGATAAGATCACTTTCTTTGACATTTTATTACTAAAGTATATTTACAGTTATCCTCACAACTGAGGACAAAGTGTGAACCAGTTTTCTGATAAACTTGATTCTAGCAATGGTTATCAAATTTTAATGTGTATAAGAATCAATTGGAAGGCCTCGTTAAACTATCTCTCCTCCCAAGAATTTCTAATTCGGTAGACCTGGCACAGTTTGCTTTCTAACAAATTCCCCAGGAAATACTGATCCACCGCTGACCCAGGGATCACTTTAAGAATGTGTGATACATAGTTGTTCTCTCTTAAACATTTGAACACTAGATTATCCACCCACTTGAGGCCTACCCTATCAATAGAATTGTGAATCTCTTCTTGCAAAATCAATGCTGACAGAAAGGCAGGTGAGAACCTGGAAGCCAGTGGGATGTCATTTAGTGCATGTTACATAGTTTACTAAGAGCAATACAAATCATGTCTTCACCTTTCTTCAGACTAACTTTTTCCTCTCATGAGAGGCAGGCAGCTCTCACCTATCATCCTTAAAGTAGGATTTACTATAAAAAAAATAAATTTAACAAAGCAAGAGAACAAAACATGAACCTTAGCCCAGACTACACTCTAGCACATATTTATTATGATTGTGGGCAAATTAACATGTATAGCATTCTATCTTTCTACTGCAAGCTCAGGATAATTTCGTGACTATCTCACTTTGTGTTGCATGCCTTACAACTGGGAACAGCTGTTGTCTTAACCACAGGGAGTTATCGTGGCCCACATCCTACAAATTTGATCCCCATGATACTGGGCATGAAGTGATTAAACAGAATTTCCTGGATCTTCTGGTCCCTGGGAGGATGTTTAATAGTGTGATGCAAGAAATGTGAAAGAAGCACAAAATAGTAGAACCATTTCAGCTCATGCTAGGAACTGAAAGAGTTCACCTCAAATGAGATTTGTGTTTAAAAATTCTCTTTCTGCTACTATGGGGTACCACAAATAATGCTTCTCCCTCTGTAAAAGAGTGGAAGAAGGAAATAGAGGAAAGGAGGGAGAGAGAGATAACTACTACAAAAGTAATGTGCTCAGGTGAAACCAAAGAGCTACAGAATTATTCCAATGTTTCTGTATTATCAGGTTAAATGTGTAGCCATAAAATTGACATGTTAAGGGAAAATGAGCATCTGTAGGAAACAACCGATTTAGATTCAGTCCAATACTGTATTGTGAATGAGACATAAACAAAACTAAAAATTCTCAATGAATTTTCTCAATCAAAAAAGGAGACTATGTCAAAATAGAAGATAGCAAAGGCAAAGACTGAGTTCCTCAAATAAGAAAGAATCTATAAATCCTCAAAACGATTCAAGCAAGTGAAAATCAATATAGGCACATTGATCAAAAGTTGTTACTATTAGCCAGGCATGGTGGTGCATGCCTTTAATCCCAGCACTTGAGGGGCTGAGGTAGGAGGAGCATTTTGAGTTCGAGGCCAGCTTGGGCTACAGTGTGAGTGCAAGGCTGACCTGAACTACATAGTATGACCCTGTCTCAAAAAACTAGGGCCAGGAGTTTGGTTCAGTGGCTTCAACGTCTGCCTGGCAGGCACAAGGTTGTGAGTTTGATCCCCAGTGCTACACGCACAAAAAAAGTTGTTACTAGTCACCACTAATGCAAAACTAGACGTTGGTATCAGAATCCACAGTACATACAAATAGTACTGGGCTACATGAACACAGATTATACAAGTAGTTCTCCATTTTCAAATCCTTTTGTCATTTTCATAACAGCTAAACTTAGATAGATAGATAGATAGATAGATAGATAGATAGATAGATCGATCTGGCCAGTCCTTAAGGATCAAAGTTCTGATACAAGGATTAAATAAAATTTAGTTAAAGAGTCCTTTAAAAAAAAAACTTGCTGAGCAACCAGTGAGGCCTGGGGAAAGTAGCCAGGCAAGTCCCAATGCACCTGCTGCCATTAGGGGTGACGGTGTAGCCATGCATGTCTGGAGAAGCCTGCACCAAACCCACTGCTTCCCCAGGAACCTAGCAAACCCACTATACTATGCACAGGCAGCCAATGTAGGAAGTGCCTGAGACCCCACAGCAGCTTGTCCAAAGGAACCCAGAAAAATGTCAAGACAAAGGTACAAAAGGCAATTTCAGATCTCCAGCCCACACAGAACAAGTCTAGGAGACATAGAAACAAAAAATTGGAAGTTGCACATCTGAAATTTCTGAAAGGATAGCAACTGAAGTAAAGAAAGAACTTCATGAGGCTATATAAGTAATCAGATCAGAAATAATATCCCAGGTAAAAGAAGAAATCACAAACATAATGAAAGAATTGCTGAGCATATTTAAAGAAGAATGTCTTAGTTACTTTTCTTTCATTGCTGGAACGAAATACCCAGCACCCCAAATAAAGGAAGGAAAGGTTTATTTAGCTTACAATTTGTGGAGGTTTCAGTCCATAATCAACTGGCTCCAAGGTAGGGTGGCATGGCACTGGAGCAACACAACGAGGCAGCAGCCAGCAAAAGCAGCCAATGCAAAATTGGGAAGAGCAAGCCTCTTCTCCTCCCTTGTGTTATGCACAGGCCACAGCCCCATCTCCAGGGTGAGTGTAACATTCACAAAATCTCTGTGCCCTCCTCTTGCACAGGTTGAGGATATTTACAAAGTAAGGATCCTGGCTCCCTACTGAGTCAGTAAAACTTCTAAACTTCTCAAGTTGACACAACGTGTCAACCATAACAAAAACATAGATTTAAAAAAGTAGAGCATAAGAAAATGATGGAAATCTTGAATGAACAATATAGGAAAGAATTACAATGCATGAAACACATTCATGGACATATCTAGGAAATTTAAAAACTCCACTGGAATCTGGCAAAACTTCTTGAAACAAACTGAAGATAGACCTTCAGACCCTGAAGAAAGGATTGCAGCTAGTGATTGTGAAAGGAAAGATCTCTTAAAAATAACAAGGAACCAAGAAACAATTCAACAGCTGCAAGACAGCACAAAGAAATGTAATTTAAGTCTAATAGGTGTCAGCAAAAAAGCAGAAGTCAAAACCAATGTTATAAAAGACTATTTACAGAAGTAATAGAGGAAAATTTTCCAAGCATGAAATATGACATATAGATAAGTGAGGCATGTAGAACTCCAACTAGGTATAACCAAAATAAATCTACACCCAGACATACAATAATCAAGATCCCAGAAATTCAGCACAAGAACAGGATATTAAAGGCTGTTAGAGAAAAGAAACAGGTCACTTATAAAGGAAAACCCATCAGAATCATGACAGATTTCTTAACACAAACCATCAAGTCAAGAAGAGCTTGGAATGAAGTATGTCAAGTCCTGAAAGAAAACAACTTCCAACACAAACTGATATACTCTGAAAAACTATCTTTCAAAATTAATGGAGAAATAAGATACTTTCATGACAACAACTGAAGGAATTCATGACCACCAAACCAACCCTGCAAAGAGTAATGAAGGATATTCTAGACAGTGATAAAGATGCTCACAGTTCCAGGAACAGCAGCAGAGGAGAATTACCAAACAGGGCAGGCAGTTGAATGGAGGGGAAAAGTGGAGGGCCAATGGTAAGAGGATAACATGGCAGAGATGAGCCAGTGCATGTTGGTTGTAACCATTAATGTAGATGGTCTCAATTTACCAATGAAAAGAAACATGGGCAGAGTGGATCAGGAGACAGGATACACTGATATGCTGTATACAAGAAACACATTGGACGTAAAAGGAAATCCATGGACTAAAGGTCAGAGGAAAGAAGACAGTGCTCCATGTGATGGGACCCAGAAGAAAGCAGGGGGACCTTACCCACCATCAATCACAGAATGAATAAGAAAGATGTATTTTTATACAATAGAAAGCTACTCAGCTGTAAAGAAGGATAATCTCAAGGCTCTTGTAGATAAATTGATGCAATTTGAGATCATGCTCATAGGTGAAATGATTTGGACATAGGTGAACATCGTGTTGTCTTCCTCCTTAAAATACTGAAGGAGTTGGTAGGATCCAAAATGTACAGTACATATTGTGAAAGCGAAAGGGGAGAACTTCTAAAAAAGGAAAACTGGTAGCCACTGTTAATTTCCTATCATCTTGTTTTGAAGTCCTGTATCATTTTCATTGTTTTGCTTGATTTGGTTTTATTCATTTTGTTTCTTAGATTTTATTATGCCCGATGGTATGGGCAGCTGTTTTGAAGATAACAAGGTATATTGTGGGAGCCATTGTTAATTTCCTATTATCTTGTTTTGAAGTTCTGTATCACTTTCATTGTTTTGTTTTGGTTGGTTTTATTCTGTTTTGTTTGATTTTATTATGTTTGATGGTATGTGCAGCTATTTTGAAGATTACAAGAGGCATTATGGTAGCCATTGTTGATTTCCTACGATCTTGTTTTGAAGTCTTGTATTGCTTTCATTATTTTGTTTTGGTTGGCTTTATTTTGCTTCATTTTATTTGATTTGATTCTCTTTAAAATAAAAAAGACATACTAAAGAGACCTACACACGTCTCTTCTGATTCATGTTATGAAAAAAAAACTAATTTATAGGTTATTTAGTTAACTACAGCACTAGCCCAAAATACAGTTTTCCTTATATATTTATTCCTGGGAAAGGAAACTCACAAATCCTGACCCATTTGTCCTGTCACACTCTTGGTTTTTAAGAATGATCAGATAGCTGAGACTGAGCGAGTTTCTCCCACTCCAGTAGTTTAGCTACCATGGCAAACTTCCAGATGCCCATGATGCCAAGGCATTTACCTCATATCCCAAAAAGCTTTAGACCTCTTCTCTGAAGTATCCACTTTCAAAAACAAGTACAACCATCCACCTCATCTTTTCTACTTTTTCAGGAGGGCTGAATCTTAGTTTTCTTAAAAGAAAACTTCTTTCCATTTATTCCCCTTCTTTCATGTCAACTATTTTGGTTGCTGTTACTGTGTTAAAAAAAAAAAGTTTAGTGGACTTAATTGACAACCATGTATTATGTTCAAATATTCAATGTGTCAGGAATTTGGAAAGAGTACATCAAAGACATCTCTGTTCTCCACTGGGTCACTCAAAGACTGGGGGTGATTTAAGTGCTGGGACCCAACTCATCCAAAGTTTTGCTCTTCTTCCACATGTCTGGTAGTTGATGTTGGATATTGATGAGGACCAGATGTCTTAAATATCATCCAGAACTCCTCCTATGGTTGTGTGGACTTCCTCATAGAATGGTGACTGAGTTCCAAAAGGGAGCATCACAAAACAACCAGAAAGTAACTGAAACACCATTTAAAACTTTGGAAGAAACCTAGCATTACCTCTATAATAGTCCCAATCTGTTCCATTCTGAAGAAGAGGGAACATGGACTCTGTCTCTCCATGGGGTGTGTCAGAGCTACAATGCAAGAAGAAATAATGGATTCCCATTAGTGGAAAGTCGCATCGTCTTTTCCTTTTTTGTACACTGTCTCCCCACACTATTCCAGGAATCATTTTGGTTCTATTCATCATTTCCTTCATTCCTTTCACTCTCCACTCTCTGTACTCTTTTCTTTTTAATTAATTAAGTTTATTGGTACTTTTTAGGTATACATGATGATCACATTCATCACAGGGAGTTTGTACCTATACATGATTTATCTTGATTCTTAGGGCCAGGGATTTAGCTCAGGGGGCTCAAGCACAAGGTAAGCACAAGGTCATGAGTTCGAGCCCCAGTACCAAAAAAAATTGCATTGAAAATTTAAAATACAACATAAATTGTATCTTGATTCTTTTTTTCTCCATTCCCCTAACCTCTATACAGCCATTCTTCCCCTCCCTATTTACAGAACCTGTTTCCAATGTTTCTTTTTCTTTTTTTTCTTTTCCCTTCCTTCCCTTCACCCTTGCCCTTCTTAGGTTCCCCTTCCCATTTGAACATTTCCTTCCTATTTCACAATATCTATTATAATTTTTGTCCTTATTTACACTTTCAGTTTCTTGTACCAGAGAACCCATATGATATTTGCACACACGTGTCCATTTTTTTATTGGTGATGCTGGGAATTGAACCCAGGGCCCAGTATATGCTAAGCACATAGTCTACCACTGAGCTACATCTGAAGCCACCATCCAACTTATTTTACCTAAGAAACCATATGTTCTTAAGGAGCATCCATTTATCTAAAAATGTCTTGAGTTTATCCTTCTTTATGGCTAAGTGGTACTCCATTGTATAAAAGAACCGCATCTTCTTTATCCATTCATCAGTTGATGGGCATTAGGGCTGTTTCTAAGATTTAGCTATTTCAAACTGTGCCACTATAAACATAGGTGTGCATATATCACTGTGGTATGATGCCTTTAATTCTTTTGAAAGAATAAGGGAAATAGCCAGGTCCAATGGGATCTCTAGTCCTAGTTTATGTGAGGAATCTGCACACTCATTTCCACAGTGGTTGCCCCAGTCTATGCTCCCACCAACAGTGGAAGAATGTTCCTTTTTCCACACACTCCCTCCATCATTTGTTATTGGCTGATTTCTTGATAACAGTCATTCTTTCTGGGGTGAGGTGGAATTTCAGTATTGTTTTAATTTTCATCTCTTGAATGACCGGTATTGTTGAACATATTTTATATATATTTATTTGTTGTTTGCATTTCTTCATCTGAGAAGGGTGTATTCATCTCAGATGCCCAATTTTGGATTGAATTTTTAAACATGAGTGGTCTTGTTTTCTTTGAGTTCTTCATATGTTTTCAGTAGTAATCCTTTGTCTGAGGAACAGCTGGCAAACTCTTTTTTTCTCACACTCTGTTGGTGTTTCTCTTGCTGTGCAAAAGCTTTATTTATTTATTTATTCATTTATTTTTATTTTTGGTACTGAGGCTAGAACTCATGACCTCAAGCTTTCCAGGCAGGCACTGTGGCACTGAGCTACATCCCCAGCCCACAAAAGCTTTTTAATAAAATGATATACCAGTTTTTTATTCTTTGTGATTGTCCCTGTGTGATTGGAGTTTTATTAATAAAGTCTTTGCCTACACCGATGTCTTCAAGAGTTCTACCCATTAGATCTTCCAGCAGATTTAATGTTTCTGTTTTATTGTTTAAATTTTTTATCCATTTTGATTTTAGTTTAGTGCATGGTTAAAGATATGGGTCTAGTTTTAATCTTCAGCATGTGGAAAACCAATTTTTCTAGCATCATTTATTAAAGAGACTATCTTTCATCCAGTGAATGAGTTGTCAAAATAAGGTGGCTTAGTGTCTGTAGTTGTTTCTGCATCTTCTCATCTGTCCCATTGATGCTTGGGTCTGGTTTTCTTTTATTGCTATTGTTGTTGTTTGCTTGTTTGTCAGGATCATGCTGTTTGTATCATAGTAGCATTGTAGTACAGGTGAAAATCAGGGATCCTGATGCTGTCTGCTTTGCCTTTGTTGCTCACAATTGCCATCACTACTCTAGGTCTCTTCTGGTTCCAAATGAATTCTAGGCCTGTCTTCTCTAATTCTGTGAGATATGCTGATGGCATTTTGATTGGGATGGCACTGTATCTGTATAACAATCTTGACCATTTTCACTATATTGGTTGTTCCTATCCAAGAACAAGGGATATCTTTCCATTTTCTGATATCCTCTTCAAATTTCTTTTCCAGAGTACTGTAGTTTTCAATGTAGAGGTATTTTACTTTCTTCATTAGACTGATTCCTAGATATTTCACTTTTTTTGGACGCTATCATGAAAGGTATTATTTCCATAATCTCCGTCTCAATGACTTTATTATTCATGTAGAAAAAGACTGTTGATTTTTGAGTGTTGACTTTGTATCTAGCTATGCTACTATATTTGTTAATTATATCTAGAAGTTTTTAGTGGAGTTTTTGGGGTCTTCTATGTAGAGTATCATGTCATCTGCAAATAATGGTAATTTAACTTCTTCCTTTCCTATACTTAATCCTTTTATTTCTTTGTCTTTTCTTATTTCTCTGGATATGTTTCCAGAATTGTATTGAATAAGAGTGGTGACAGTGGACATCCTTGTCTTATTTCTCACACTAGAGTGAAAACTTTCAGTTTTTGTCCATTTATCTTGATGTTGGCTGTTGCTTTGTCATAAATGGCTGTTATCAGATTGAGATAAAGATCATTCATTATAATTTCCTGTGAAGTTTTATCATAAATGAGTGTTGGATTTTGTCAAACACTTTTTCTGCATCTATTGAGATAATCATGTATTTTTTGTCCTTGATTCTGTTAATATGATGAATTACATTTATTGACTTGCATATGTTGAAACATCCCTGCATGACTAGAATGGATTCTGCTTGAATATGGTGTTTAACCTTCTTGATGATTTGTTGCATTTTGTTTGCCAATATTTTATTGAGTATTTTTGCATCTATGTTCATTAGAAAGATTGTCCTGTAGTTCTCTACTTGGTTGGATCCCTTTCTGGTTTTGGTGCCATGGTAATGCTTGCTTCCAGGAATGAATTTGGGAGTATTGCTTCCCTTTCAGTTTCATTAAAGAGTTTGAGAAGTAGCAACATTAAGTCTTCTCTAAATTTCTTGTGAAATTCAGCAATGAATCTGCCAGGGCCTGGACTGTTGTTGTTGTTGTTGTTGTTGTTGTTGTTGACAGGTTTTTAGTTACATCTTCAATTTTGTTGACTGATACTGGTTTATTTAGAATTTTTATATCTTCCTGATTCAGGTTTGGTAATTCATATGTATCTAGGAATCTATCCATTTCTTCTGTGTCTTTCATCTTATTCAAATACAATTTATCAGACTGGGGGTTAAGCTCAGCAGCACAAATGTCTGCCTGACAATTGCAAGTCATGAGTTCGATCCCCAGTGCCAAAAAAAATCTAGAATACAAGTTATCAAAGTACATATTGATGATCTTCTAGACTCTGTTGTGATTTCACCCTTTTTATTCAAACTGCATGGATTTGAGTCTTTTCTTTCCTTTTTGATAAGGTTAGCTAGGGCTTTGTCAATTTTATTTAATCTCTCAAAGAACCAACTCTTCAATTCTTTGATTCTTTGTATCATTTTCTTAGTCTCCATTGCATTAATTTCTGCTCTGATCTTTATAATTTCCTCCTTCATATAAGTCTTGGGCTTGACTTGCTCTTCTTTTTCTAGAAGCTTGAGGTTCAACATTAAGTTGTTTGAGCTTGCTCTTTTCTGGACATGAAAATTGACTGCTATAAATTTTCCTCATAGAATTGCTTTCATTGTGTCCCATAAGTTCTGGTATGTTGCACTGTCATTATCATTTAATTGCAGAAACTGTCTAATTTCTTCTTTAATTTCATTTGTGGCAAAATGAATTCCATCAGTTGTTCTGGAAGGTGTTATTTAATTTTCATGTGTTTATGAATTTCTTGCGGTTTCTTTTGTCATTGATTTCCAATTTCATTGCACTGTTGTCTGATAATATGCATGGGAAACTTCAATTTATTTGAATTTATTTAAGCATATTCTATGATTTAGTGTGTGGTCAACTTTGGAGAATATCCTGCATGCAGCTGAGAAAAATGTGCATTTTGATGTGGGATGGAACACTGTAGACATCTACTAGGTCCATTTATTCAAAAGTTTGTTTCATTTCTAATACATCATCGTTAATTTTTTGTCTAGTTGATCTATTTGTGACAGTTGTGTATTGAGATCCCCCATTACAATTGTATTAGAGCTTACTTGGATTTTGTGTCTGTTAATATTTGTTTTATATAGTCAGGTGCACTGATATTTGATGCATATGTATTTATGATTGTTATCTCTTCCTCTTGAACTATTCTCTTTACAAATTTCTTTTCTCTCCTATTCAGTCTTGGTTTGAAATTACCTAATAACCACAATTCTGTCTTCTATATCTGAGATTGTGTCCTCACATTGGCTCATTCTGATGCCTATACTTTTAATGGAATTTTTAGTCTCCTGGATATCTGTTTGAATGTGTTTCATGGATTTCACTTCTTTCCTCTGTTGGGCATTCATGGTTTCCATCATTTTCCTCAGGTTCTATCTCTTTTTTTTTAATCTCTACCTGCTTTAGAGTCACTAAGCACGTCTTTCATTATGGGCACAATCTCTGTAGTTGTCTCAGAAATTACTTCTGATTTTATTTTTTCTAGAATCTCATTCATTTGCTTTGTTACTTTCACTGTCACCACTTCAAAAAGACCAGGTAGATGGCTTTCAGGATATTCTACTCATTGCCTCTTGGGTTTGCCTTTGGTGAACTTGAGTCTAGAGTTGCATCTTAAGTGTCTTCTCATTTTCTGGTTTGTTTTGGTTTTGGTGGGGTTTTTTTATTATTTTGTTTTGGTTTTTTGTTTTGGGTGTTTTTGTTTTTGTTTTTGTTTTGTGGCACTGGGGATTGAACTCACAACCTCACACCAGGCAGACAGGCACTTAAGCCACTGAGCCAAATTCCTGGCCCTAGTTTTTTGAAACAGGGTTGCACTATGTAGCTCAGGCCGGCCTTGTGCTCACATTGTAACCCAAGCAGGCCTCAAACTCGAAACGCTCCACCTACCTCAACATCCCCTGTGCTGGGATTAAAGGCATGCACCACCACACCCGGCTCTCAGCAATAATTACTTTGACAACCATCAATGTCACTGTGTCAATAGTTAATGTGTTTTGCTATTGAATAATGTTCTACTATATAGACAAATCACAATTTGAGCTTTTTCATATATATGGATAGAGATCTGAATTGCTGAAATTTGTGGCTATTATAAGTACAGCTGCTAGGAACATATATGTCTGAGTCTTGTTGACATACATTTTTTATTTGTAAATTCTTAGGAGTAGAATGGGCTAGATCACAAAGTAGGTATATTTTTTTTAACAACAACCACTACAAAATCTTCCAAAGCATTTTTATCATTTTGTCTTTCTTTTAGCAATGTATAAAAGTTCCATTTCCACCACATCTTTGCCAACACTTGCTGCAGTCTTTTTCATTTCAGCCAATATAAGGTAGTGTTGTAGTATCTCACTTAGTTTTAATTTACAATATCCTCATCGTCAATCATGTAAAGCATCTTTTCCTGTGCTTACTTGTAATCCATATATCTTCCTAGCAACATATCCAGATATTTTGCTCATTTTTAATTGAGGCATTTGTTTTCTTATTATTGAGTTGTGAGATTTTTTAAAATTTTCTGTACATAAGTCCTTATCAGATACATGCTTTGCAAAGATATTGTCCCAGTTTATGGTTTGTCTTTTTATTCTGTTGATAATATCTGTCAAAGACCAGTGAATTTTATTTTTGAGGAAACTCAACTTATCAATTTCTCAGAGTTTGTGCTTTTGGTATCATTTCTAAGAAATCGTTGCCTAACCCAAGGTTACAAAATTTTTCTCCATGCTTTTTTTTTTAAGTTTGTACTTTTAGATTTTACACTTAGGTCTATGACTCATTGTTTAGTTTATTTTTATAGGTTGTTAGATATGATCAGGATCCTTTTCCCTTTGTTCTAGCAAACAAATATCTAATTGTTCTAGCACCATGTACAGAAAAATGCTACCATTTTCACTTCTCTGCCTTTGTAACTTATTATGAGTTGAATTATGTTTCAAAAGATATGTTCAACTTATAGACCCCATCTGTGAATGTGAACTTATTTAGAAATAGAGATTTATTGGAAATAGAGATGTAATTATGATTAGGTCTTACTACTTTAGATGGACCCTAATCCAATGACTGATATCTTATAAAAGGAGGAAGGTTTGGACACTTTAAGGGAGACACAGAGAAGAGAAAATTATGTGATGATACAAAAAGCTATGCTTCTGGAGAGTGATGCCTCTACAAACCAAGAAATGCCAAGGATTGTTGACAAGCAACAGAAACAAGGAGTATGAACTTGATTGTCTCTTTCTCCAAAAGGACTAACCCCGTAAACTCCTCGATTGCAGACTTCTAGCCTCCAGAACCGTGAAAGAATAAATTTATTGGTTTAAGCCACCCAGTTTGTGATATACCCAGTTTGTTACAGCTGTCCTAGGATATATACTTATAAAGTATATATTTACACAGCAGTTTACCTACTAATTAACTATTGTGTTCATTTAGTGGATTTTTTTTTTACTTCAATTCAGCCTTGACATGTAGTTTGAGCACATAGAGAGGGTCTTGGATGACTGGCAGGTCACAGGTAGTTGCAGCCCTCTCCAACTGACATGGCAGTGTGTGAGTAGATCTCTCTTGGTTTTCAATAGGAGCTAGGGGCAAATGAATTAAAGATGGCAGAAAATAGACACTTCTATTCGCGTGACTTGCCTGATGAGGGCAGGGCAGGGGGGTTCAAAGAATATGAGAACCTTGTGCTTGCTAGAAACAGCATTAAGTGACTATTGGCCCTTAGGCACAATAGCAAAGGGATAGCATTCAGAGAGGTACCTTATACTCTAGTCAAATGCAGAGCATATGACCCAGGCTGGTAAATTCTCCATTACCACAACTCTCTGTAGGTGAAGATGCTCACTGTCTCTGACACTCAACATTCCCTGGCTGTCCCAAGGACATAACACAGTCCTGCATATTTCCCTGTCAGGCTCAGATGTGGTGGAGTTTGCTCATTTTAACTGCTCTTCCTCGCTAGCTTAATTGGGGGTGAGAGTAGCAGTGGTGATCTGGCCTGGTGTTTACCTCCAGTATTAGCCTTGTGCTCCTCAAATTTTCATATTCACCAATGACTTCTTCGGACTTTTACTGACAGCTCCTATGATGATAGTGACAAGATTAGAGGCTCAATGAAAGGTGTTATATGACTAATTCTGTTTACAATGAGGAGGCACAGAGAGCCTTATCAGAATGCTCCTGGCTGGTATCCCTACCGTGGAGCTGCAGAGTTCAGGAAAGGGAATACAGTACAGAAAGAAACTGACAATTATTGAGCACCAACTCTATGGAGACATGGTGCTGCATGCTTTTACACATGTTACCATGTTAAAACGTAAAGCATGGACCATAAGCCCGAAAGAGAAGTGAAAGCTGTTAGAAGTACTCACCGTTAGATGTGCAGGTCATTAGCTCCTACAGTGATCTCTGAAGAAATTATTAAGCAACAACTGTTGCTATCCCTTCTTCACCTTTAGTCCTAAAGAACTGAAGATTGACTTCAACATTTCACACCAAAACCACTTAGACACCTACCAAGAATCATTAAGAAATAGTGAAAGACTAAATTTTGAATGCTCTATTCTTAAGTGCTTTCATGTAAGCATGATTTCACTATTGTATGTTAAGATTTTTAAAAATAAATATCATTGAATGGGTAGGTTTTTGTTTCCTGGACCTTATATAATCCAGGATAATCTCTCAAATGAGGAGGCAGCTATTTATGAAGGTCACTGACAAGTTGCCACATTTACAGGACAACCCATACCTTCTAACAAGACACAAATGCTCTCTAAGTTCAAGGCCACATACCACATCCAGGCTTCTACATAGATCTAAGCATATGCCATGTACATTTCAGGCACATTCAGTAAATGGATTATTTATGCAACTTGGCAGAGAAGTCTTTATCAGACTTTTTAGTCACAGTCTCTGTGGCAGCACCTACTGTGACATAAAGCAGGTAAAGTGAATAATAATATATCTAACTTGGAAGGTCAATGCCTGCTCATATATCTAATTATTAAATACACCGTTTTTGAAAAGCTCCCTGTAGCACAGTTCCCTGCTGTGAAGATAGACTGTTCATTAATTAACAATGTTCTTTCATTGCAGAAAACAACATCACAGCACAAGTGGAAATCCTAAGAAGGCTAGTACTTATTTCTACTCTTTTAATTTCAGTGACATTCTCACTGATAGATATCATTAATAAACCTTGAAGCTCCACTAAAACATAAATTTATTAAGGATCATCCTATTATATCACCTTGATGTGTTTTCTTTCTGTTCTGACTAAACACCTTCCTATGCGAGCAAACAAAAAGATGGGAACACTGATCCAAAAAAAGAAAAAAAAACACTAAGAGAAATTTGAGGTTGCAGAAATAGAAACATGTAGCACAGAATTCTCTATAGGCTTCCTCTAACTAAATATAGATGACTTAAATATACCAATACAGGAGAAACATGACCATTTAAATGAGGTTTACATTAATTATATTACTTGACTGTCCTTGGCCAAGCTTTCTAATTGTGTCTAAATAGATAAACTAGATAAGCAAGTTTAAGTGGACAAATTATTTTTATAAGTTCTGTATTAACTAGCCCATTTGGGGAGCCTAAATTATTGAATACTAATCATAAGATTATTTAAGGGATGGCCATATATCATTTGTTCTTCTGTTCTAAGGCTTTGCCTATAAAAAGCATTATTACTCATGTAGTAGAGTTTGCTATACATTTGTATTCAGTTGTTTGGTCTAAGTTCCATACTGCAGGAAACAGTTTTCCCTCTCCCAAACCGGAAAGAATGGCAATGCCAATGTGCAGTAACTCAAAAGTGAAAAACTGCAACTGAAGAAACCATGGTGGTTATTAGGGATGTTCACAGATATACTAGTTCTCTTCTGTTACGGACTTCCATTTCCGCATTTGCACAAAATTCATATACTAAAATCATGACCCCTGATGTGATGATTTCAGGAAGCAGGACCTCCAGATGATAATTAAGATTTAAATGAGATCATGAGGATAGAGCCATCATGATGGGATTGTTGCTCTTATAAAAAGAGAAAATGATTAGGTCTTGTGTTGTGAGGACACAGCAAGACAATAGAAGTGTACAAGCCAGGAAGAGAACCCTACCGACAACTCATTTTCCCAGGGAATGATCTTGGACGTCTTCCTTCCAGGTAAAAAGTAAAACTGCATTTCTTCTCTTCTTTTATGATGAAGCATAGCCATGTAACTAATGAAATCTGCACATGAGCCTTAAGAGCCAGTGTAGGATTTGCCATGTTCTTTTCTCCCAGCTACACTACCTGCAAAGTCTGTACCAGTGCAGAGCCTCTGGTTAGGCCTCTGTGTAACCGTTTTGATGAAGGTCCACCTGATGGTCTGTAGCTTGAGATAAAAATGACAGCTGTTATATGACAGAGACATCAACTTTTATAGTATTAAGCCACTGAGATTTTGGACTTATTCACTATCTCACCATAATGAGAGCCCTACTATTACAACAATTATTAACTTCTTTTTAAAGAGAGAGAATAACCAAGGGGTATGACTGGTATGAACAGAACAATGATTGCTGATGTTTAATGAGAAATACCTGTTCTCCTGTTGTGTTTTTCTTCCCATAAGTAAAATGGATTTCATTGATTTACTCCTTTTCTCTTCAAAATTAACTTTTGAAACTAGACACACAAAAAATAGCACTGTACTGTGTGGTCCTTCTCCCCTGTTCTACCTAACAAAGTTATACTCAAAGAGCTGAGGTGTAACTCAGTGTTAGAGCCCTTGCTTAGCATACATGAGGCCCTGGCTTCAATACTGAGCAACACAAAAATAAATCTCACTCTTATAATAGGTGAACTCATTTTCTAACCTCCATCTCATGATACCTTTAGATGCAGAGAGTCCCTACTTTAGAGTTCTTATATGCAGACTCCACGTTTCTCATGGAATTCAGAACATTCACTAATACTGTAGCAACCGTGTACCTGGATGTTTAGAGTCTTCTACCCTCTAGGCACACTTTCAGGTGTCCTAGAGATTTAGAGAAAGTGTAACTAAAGTGTAACCAAGTGTTAGTGCTCACTGTTACTCCAGGGGAGACTTGAATTCCTGATTCTTCTGGTGTCCAAGTAAGCCTTTCTAGAGAACTTAGAATCATAAAAGTTCTCATTTTTCTGTTTTCCTAAGCTTAGAACAAAACCTAGATTGACTATTTCTTGCTTTCTTTTCTCATCCTGTTTCTCTGTTTCTCTAGAGTCAAAGTATACCCCCAAGCCATAATATTCTCCTAAGCCATTTAAAGGTAGGAAAGAGTAAAATGCATCCACTTCATTATAGCAAATGTCCCCACTTTTGTTTCTGAAATCATTACTTCTGCTACAGACTTATTTCAGCTTTTGGGTCCTCATATTTAACAATGTTTTGTTCCTCTTTTCTTCCTTCTTGGGACCACATTACTTCATTTCCCCATCCCCATGTCCTGTTGATTTTGTCAGCCTTTGGTGTTGCACTCATGCAGTGGTTGGCTCAGCAGTGTCCTCCCAAAATTTAGGTCCTTTCTAGAACTTTAGAATGTGACCTTTGGGAAATAGTGTCATTGCAGATATAATTTGTTAAAATGAGGTCATACAGGAGTAAAGTGAGTCTTTAATCTATTATTACCGCTGTCCTGATAAATAATAAATAAATAAATGCAACCCACAGACAGACAGACACAGAGGCGAATGACCTTCTGATGACAGAAATAAAGACTGGAGTTATGTTGTTGTAAGCTAAAGAATGCCAAAGATTTCCAGTAACACAGAAACTAGGAAAAAGACATTCACACGTTTTTCCTCAAAATATCCAAGAAGCAACTAAGGCTATCATCACCTTGATTTGGGTCTCCTGGCATCAGAGTGAGAGAATAAATTCCTGATGTTTTAAGCCACCGATTTGTGATAGTTTGTAACACCAACACTGAGAAACTATTAAGAGTGTTTTCAAACTGTATTCTTTCTACCACTCAGCCTGCTGGACATTTTCATGGTATCTTCACACAATGGTCCCGCCTATTCCTGTACTTTTTAATGTTTTCCAAGCCTCTTTTCTGAGTTGAGCAAAGTAGGATGTGAAGTTTGAACTCTTCTTTATGCAAATAAAAATCATCAGTATCTGAAGCAACATCTTGCTGATCTTTTAATCCTTCCTCCAGCACCTTCTCAGAACCTAGTACAATACCTGGTCCAGAGCAAGTCCTTAACAACATCTATGAAAGGTATAGAATTGACCCTGGGCATTACCTTATGGTTTTGGTACCTTTAATCTCATACTACATAGCGTTTTAGAATGACTGATTTACTAAGTGTGTAAGCATTGGCTTGCTTCATGGCCTATTATGAAACAATAAACCAAATCCCTTTAGCAGGAACTCTGAATCAGTCCATTCACACATGAGTACCAATCACCCCTTGATCCATTAGTGCTATTCCCTTCAATGACAATATCAGGGCAGCCAAATGAACAGATGATCACCAGCGAGAGATTTGGGGTATTTGAGGTAACACAATATCATTAATCAGATTGAGAAATCTATGGCCTAAAAGGCAAAAGTAAAGCTAAAACTGCCCTATTAATCTGAAAGAGTGAGATTCTACATGCACATAGGTATGTCATCAATGCATGTGTACACAGTTTATCCCTCAACAGTTTCTGTTCATTCATTTTTTATTCATCTAAATGAGTGGCTCACAGGTAAGATATTTATTGGCTTCCATATTTACTCCACTTTCTTTCCAAGCATAAGGCAAAGCCAATTTTCTCACTCTGGCTGGGAAGGAATCCTAATTCTCTAAGAACCAACACATTTTAATTTTATGAGAACTAAGTTTCTCTGTGTTGGAATGCAACCAAAACACAGATTTTGGTTCCACATACTGAGAGAAAGTCAATTTAAGGTCTTTTCTCAAACTCCTTTATGGCTGGAAGATAGTCCAGTCAACTCAATCATTTGAAATCATATCCTTTCTTTGCAAATAAATGGTCCTTAAAGTTCAACATTAGTCTTCCTAATTTGTGGTATTTAGGGATGCTTTAGTTAAAGCCCGTATTTTATTATTGTTTTAAATATCTCAAAGTATCTACTGATTTCTCACAGGTCTCAGGAAGATAATTCCTTCCCTAGATGTGGCTAGGAAATGCCTGGCTGTTTTCAAAGTTCTATTGCTTTCTGAGACAAGCATCCTACTTCCTATTTTCTTTCTATAGCCAGTCATTAAATGTTGAAGGTCATGACTAACTCTGGACACCCTAATCCACAGTGAATGTGAAAGAAGGGGAAGTAAACCGAAAGCCAGACTGTAGTGCTGTACTTGTTTCAACACTGATTTAAAGGCAGAGTTGGTCCAGACTGGGTTCCAAGAAAATATCTCAAATTTCCAGTACCCCCCCCAACCAGATAATCTCTGAAAATACAAATAATTTGAAAAAGATAAACCTTCTTTATCAAGACACTTTTCCTCTATTGCAACACTGATAACTATTTCTCAAGAGCCAGGAAGAGTAGAGGCCTGGGTAGGTGCAGAAAAGAGAAACAGAGAAGCGCCAAAGGGATTACAGGATCCTCTGTCACTGATTGGAGAAATATTATTATCCTCATTCCAAAAATAAGGCAACTGAGTCCCTTAGAATAAAAAATGGTACCCTGTTGAACAGCAAGAAGGCACTAGACACTTGGAAACTTTTGTGAGAGGAGGACAGAAGAGAACAGAAAATGGCAAGGAAAGGGTGTCAAAAACCTAGTTTTGCAATGTTGCCAAAAGTTGTTTCTACTATATGAGAAATGCCAGTACCACCTGTGAAGGTAACAGGTGAAGTCAATACCAATTAGTCTGGAAGACCTCAGGAATGACAGAGAGAAGTTTGGATAGAGGTGAGAAGTAGAGACTGACATTAAGGCTCTGAATGTCTGGATCAGGAACCTGAGAAGAGGGGGATAGAAAATTCAAGGTTCAACTCTATTCCTCAGAAACTGGCTCTGGTACTGAATTTATTTTTGTATTCAGGATAGATCACTTAATTTTAGCCAGAAGGGAGTCAAAGCAAGGCAAAGAATAAACAAAGTCAAATGTTTTCTGTGTACTGTTCATTATCCCAAGACATTCTAGGTCCGAGACTCTATAACTACCCCCATGGTCCTGAACCACCACCCAAGGCAGAATATCTACCTGTTACAGATATTTGCCTATAAGTAACAGAGGATACCTATAAGGAAATATTTCTATTTTTCATATAACAATAAGCCCCATGTTTCTTTGGTGACTCAATGGTATCAGGTCAATGTTGTCACAAGTCTCTTGGCTGCCCTGACAGGTCAGGAAATGGCAACAGAAGCTCTTGTACTGTGCTCAAAGATGAGAAGTCAAGGACAAGGCTAGAAGTCTTCTGGAACTTCCTCTAGGAAAGAGAAATCTTCCCTGGAAGATCCAAGCAGAGATTTTATGTTCTCACCAATCCATATCACCCATATAAACCTTATACCAAGACCTGCACCTGCACCCCTAAGGTCAGTGAACCCCATCTGATGCCTGTCAAAAATGGGTTACGCTGCTCCTTCCTATGATCAATGAAGATGAGGGAAGGGTCATTAGGGGCTCTAATTTCTTTTGTTACGATATTCAAGGGTAGACTGGATCAGAACATAACCATGAAGACTGGCCCAAACAGGAGACATCTGGGTTGCCAGTTGAGAGAAAAGTATTCATCCTAGGCAGGCATCCTCTCCAAATTTAGAAACAGGAACCAGCCTTTCCAGAGGTTCCACTGAAACTTAAGAGATTACAGTTAGACTTTGTGCTTCTACTAAACCTTTCATCTCAAGAGCTCAGGGCACTTCCCTGAAACATCTCATTAATCTTCACTATGCCATTCGAGGCAGCTGGCATCTATTGTCATCTTTCTTTTCAGGATGAAGGAACTGAGATGTGGGTACAGGTTAATGGCTTGCCCAATGTCATATACTCAGTGAGTCAGCACCAGCTGTGGATTGGACCAGAATTAACACACTGAAGGCCCTGGGAAAGTACTTGGAGGTCACTTATTTAACTGGAAAGAATGAGACCTGCAAGGTGGCTTGAGGGGAAAATATATGAGCTCTGTAAAAAGAAGTAAGAACAGAGCACAAGGCACTGTTCACTACCCAGGGAAGACCTGGCAGAGTAACATCTACCACATCAAACTCACTGGCTGTTTCAAAAACAAAAGTTGTGTAAAATAAAACCATGTGAGGTAGAACATTTTGTAAACTCTAAGTCAGCATAAAGCAGTGTTATCTGGTCTGTATAACCAATATTTAAAATGATCTTCCTAGCCGGGGTGGTAACCCACACCTATAACCCAAGAGCTCTGGGAACCTAAGGGAAGGCAGGAGGATCAGAAGTTCAAACCTTCCTTGAACAACTTAATGACTTAGAAATACTATCTCAAAATAAAGAAATAAAAGGACTGGGGATGTAGCTTAGGGTGAAGGCTTCGGTTTCGATCTGTAGTACCACAATCAATCAATCAAATTATTTTGCTCTACACTCACAATGACAGCCTTGAATTGCAAGCAGGCAGCTACATAGGACTTTTTCCAGATAAAAAGAAGGTCCTTTTTTCCATTCAATGCTGTAAACACATTTTCAACACTTACTATATAGAAAGCACTATATGAACTACAAGAATAACTAGAATGTATGGCCAACATCCTCTAGAAAATGCAGTCAGGTGGAGGAGCAGATAAAGAAGCTTCTTATTTCCCTGTGAAGGAAACATGAAACAAAATTTTTAATATACAAGGAAATAAAATATAGGTGCCCAGGAGAGGCTTGGATCAGTTTCCAATTGGCTGCTTAGAAGAAGTCTCCAGGATGCCCAGGTGCAGAGGTGGGAAGGTCTGAAGCCAAGTGCGTGAGATTAATGTTCCTGGAGAAAAAGGCCCATGAAGAAAGACTGTAGACCTTCACTGAAAAACTTGGACAGGCTATTAGGTGGAATCTTTTTTTTTTTCTGTTATCCCTGTATTGCAGCTAAGGACCACAGCTGAGGTTAGAGAGAGCTATAATTAACCCATGCTCCAAAGTCCAGGAAACTTCAGGAGTTGAGACAGTCATTTCCACACAGGTTCAGTTGGGGCCAGCTCAGTACCACTTCCCCACCTCCTTGCTCTTCCCTAGAGACCTGAAGGGAAAGAGTAGTACTTGATTTTGGCAGTGATGTTCATGTAGAATGGCCCTTTATGGAGAAAGGGGTAGGAGGCCTCTCTTTCACCAAAAAGGCAGGGCATAAGAGCTGTGGATGGGGCATCTCTGCAAAAAGAGAGAGCTGTAATCTTGTTTCCCAACCATGTGTCAGTTATAACATATGTACCAGGGGACTGTGGCCTGCAGAAACGATTCTTAGGAATGTTCTGGGAACCTGGAAATGAAGTGTGTTGTCCTTTACTTAATGCACAACTTAATATTTGTCAGTGGTTCTGAAAGAATATATTTGAAGAGAGATTCATATCTATTCCAAATCTAGAGGTTTTTGTGGGAAAGAAGCCTTTTGAGGATAAAAGGACAGAGGTTTTAATACACATGAAAAGAAAAATAGGGCAAATGCCAAGGACCTAGAAAAAGACTCTAGAGGTCGCCATGGTCCCAAATGAACAGAAATATCATTGCTGGGGCAAGAGCTATGTGGCTGCCTGGGTTCATGGAGATAAAATGACAAGATACTCAGCTCTATTTCCTTTTTTAAAATACAGATTGAGATTTTCTAAGTTGATTTTATTATTCAGTAATGCCTTATAACTTGCATTTTGAAAAATAAAATCTAGCCTATGACAACATAGGAAAGTGGATTCTCATGTGCAGACTCCCTACACACATTTACACACTAATAAAACCCTTTTCATGACCTAGCTTAATCCAAGGTCGAAAGACAAACTTCAAATGCAATTTTGGAATTAAATTTTTAAAAATGAACTGGATTAAGATGAGGTTGTTCTAAAAGCCTAAACTCCCAGTCTAGTTTCTTCAAAGGATTTGCTGCCCAGCAGGAAACTGTGGTGGTGGAAGGGGATGGTGTAGCAGAGCTGAGGGTAGTTATGGAAAAAAATAAAAATAAACCATGTCCTGTGGATACTCACAATATTGAAAGTCCTGAATAAAAATTGGGTGGGACAATACTGTGAATGCCTGTGCCAAGAAACACAATGCAAAACTACTGAAAGACTGGGGAAAGAGAAATGACTTCCTCAGAGAAATGCTGGCAATGAGAAAAATTCCACATTAAAAATGGCAAGATCTCAGCTCAGAGATGGAAACACTGTAGAGTCAGAGATAGAAAGAGTTCCCCTACATAGGGGGCCACCGGCAGGACCTGAGGAAGGAGTTGGAGATAAACAAAACCAGAAACAAGAAAAGACCTTAATTCTCCTTCTCTTTTGCAGTGTCCTCGTCCTCCTCTTTGAGGAGAGTGGAGAAAAGATGGGAGAGTGTTTGAGGGATTTGGGTTGGTTTGGTCGGTATCCATGGACAGCCTGTTTGCAGGGGAAACATTTCCGCAAAGCCTTTGACCAGCGGCTCCCTGCAGCCAGTCCTGCTTCCAGGCACAGGAGGGCGCACTTCCTTTCCCCAACTCCACTTGAGTACAGAACCTCCTAGGGCCCGATGCTCAAAGCTGAGAGTTCTAGTCTCAACGTCTGCCGCTTAGCAGCTCACGTCAAACACTGGGAAGACAGACCCAGGCTTGCCCACCACTAGCATCTCATGTTTGCTGAACAAGCCAGCATAGATGTTCAAAGACAACTACTCTTCCGTCAAGGATAGACGCTGTGAAGTCAATCATCCCTGGAAAATTACCGGGGAGCATTACTGTGAGATAGATGATAGAGATAGATAGATAGATAGATAGATAGATAGATAGATAGATAGAGAGAGAAAATTGAACCCAGGCCTTAGCACTGAGCTACATTCCCTTCCCTGCCCTTTATGGTTATTTGTTTGTTTGTTTGTTTGGGGAATTATTTATTTGTCCATGTATTTTTGCTGTAGGGTCTCACTGAATCTGTCAGACTTAGTGAGCCTCCTGCCTCAGCTTCCAGAGTGCTGGGATTACAGGCGTGCACCACAAGACCTGGCTGAGACTCTCAGATCCACGAGCAGTGGAAAAGGTTTCTGCAGCTGGCCCCTAGCCTAGGCCTGCAGCAGGGCAGTGACCCACCGACGTCTTGGGACACAGGTGTGCTCTCCCACGTGTTGTGTTAGGGAGACTCAGTGAAGGAGAACAAATGAGCTTCCCCATCTGAGTCAGTGCCAGAGAAGGCTCTCAACCACTTATTTATTTCTGTTTTGACAATTAATTGTTTAAATATCTGAAGGAAGGAAACCATTTGGGCGCATGGCAAGAATTTCTAAATTGTACAAAATAGACTATTTCCCCAGAGTTTCTTTGTTCTCTCCACACCCTCTTATAAACAAGCACACCCACTGCCACCCACTATTGTTTGTCTTCAATAAGTTAGAAGAAAGTTATTTAAGATAAGGTAGAGTAAAGCCATCAGGAGTATTTTACCCAAACCTCTGCTGTCAAATATACAAACTCTGTTTGTATATTTTGCCTCCCAAGAGTAACTGATTTTCATGATTTTGATTTAGTCTCTTGTTTCAGTGGCTTTTGGGTAGAAACAGCCTAAATTTTCCCATATTTTGAGAGAAACAAGAACTATCACAGTATGTTAAAAACAGTAATAACCAGAATTTTTAGCTTCTCCAAATAGCAACTGACAAAGATACAGTAGTTAATGACAATGCTTGAATGTGCAATTCACAGATACTCAGAGTTTGAAGACAGCTTCCACAATCTAGGTGTACTCTTCCATTAAAGTAAAGAAACTAAGAGTAAGGAAACTTGGTCAGTTGGTTATAATGAGGGAGGAGTTAGGTTTGAACTGTCTCACATAGTTTAAAAATGTACTGGTTCACTTGAAATGAAGCCCAGAGTCAGTGCAGGCTTTTGCGGTGGGTGATTAAACTAGCTCAACAGCATTATCAGAGACTCCTGCTCTTTTCCTTTGACCAAAGGACAGTTGTCAGGGTTGCCAGTACTAATGGAGGTGGGGGGAAGGGGTACTGCTTCCTTCACTCTCTGCCAATAAAAGAGACTCTTGCCTCTGTAAAGTCTCTTGGAAGAATGAGGAGAGTGAATCTCTTTTCATATCTCATTTGTCTTTACTAAGTCACGTGATACCCCTGTCAATCGTTAGCAGTGAGACAGTTCACCCTCAGACCAATCAGGACGACCCAGTAAAGACAGGGATTACGACAGCTCCCAGCAAGACCCAGGAGCTATTGAGACCTGGGTACTCAATTAAAATCAGAAATCTGTGCTATGTGTAATGTTATGTAAAAATCCATTATTTAAAATTATACCTTTCCTAGTAAAGAAAAGGAATTTCAGATTTTAAAAAAGATTTTTAAAATAATCTAACTATATACTAACACTCAAAGTGATGCTTAGTCTGAGAGAAAATTGAGCTAAAATCTTATAAACTGCACCAGAATATTTGTCAGACCATTTGCCTAGGGTATACTGAACATAATCATTAGTATTGTCAAGTGAATAAATTATCATCACTGATGAATTATTTGTCAATGGGAGGTTTAATTTTGCCCTTTTATTTACTGAGCCTCGGTCCTAAATGGGCCCTTCCTTGGACATGAACTGCTTTCAGTGCTGCTGCAGACAGCCCTGTCTTTCCCCACAGCAGAACACCATAGATCAAACTGGAAGAGTATAAATGTTAGCATACCTAAAATTGAGCTGAGACGGCCTAGTCCTGAGACATCTGTATGGATCCTATAGAGAAGCATGGAGGACAATGACTCATGCATTTTTTAATAGTAGTTCCAACTCTCACCATAGGTTTATATTTCCAAAAACATACCACTTCCACCTCTCCAAAGAAATTTGAAGTTAAGGAAAATAAAATTGGAATATAGACACTGTTTAAGGATTGGGCTGAAGGCTGTCGCTCAATGGTAGAATGCTTTTCTAGCATGAGTAAGGATTCCATCCCCAGCACTATACATGCAACAAATTATGTAATGATCAATATTCTGTGTCAGTTTAATTAGACTGTAATGCCTGGGTGTGTGGAAAACATTAGTTTAGATGTTGTTATGAAGGTGTTTTGTAAGATAATTCATTTTCAATCAGGTGATTTCGAGTTAAAGAGATTATCCTCAATAATGTGGGTGGGGCTTGTTCGATCAGGTGAAGGCCTTAACAGAAAATATTATGAAGGAAAGAATTCTGTTTCTGCATGGAGTGCAACATCACTCCTGTGCATTTCTACCAGTCTGGTCTGCCCAACAGATTTCACACTTGCCAGCTTCGTTAGTGATTTGAGCCCATTTTTATGATAATTTTCTTTGTGTGGTGTCCTATCAGTTCTTTTGCTGCAGAGAACCCCGATTGTTACAGACTTCAAGTAAATTTGTTTTATAAATTAGAACAATGAAGAGACATTATTTATTTATTTATTTATTTTTGCGGCACCGGGGATTGAACTCGCAACCTTGCGCCTGCCAGGGCAGGCGCTTAAGGCACTGAGCCAAACTCCCAGCCCTGGTTTTTTTGAGGCAGGGTCGCACTATGTAGCTCAGGCCGGCCTTGCACTCGCGTTGTAGCCCAAGCCGGCCTCGAACTCACAACGCTCCGCCTACCTCAGCCTGCCGAGTGCTGGGAGTAAAGGCGTGCGCCACCACGCCCGGCTCAATGAAGAGACATTAAATAATGGGATTTTACATAATATTACAAGTGGCATAGGTTACTGATTTTGATTGGGTACCCAGTTCTCAATAGACCCTCTGTCTTGCTGGGAGTTGTCCTAATCCCTGTCTTCACTGGGTAGTCCTGATTGGTCTGGGAGTGAACTGTCTCATTGCCAATGATTGGCGGGGGTATCACGTGATTAGTAAAGATGAATGAGATATGAAAAGAGATTCACTCTCCTCATTCTTCCAAGAGACTTTACAGAGGCAAGAGTCTCTTTTATTGGCAGAGAGTGAAGGAAGCAGTACCCTTTCCCCCCACCTCCATTAGTACTGGCAACCCTGACAACTGTCCTTTGGTCAAAGGAAAAGAGCAGGAGTCTCTGATAATGCTGTTGAGCTAGTTTAATCACCCACCACAAAAGCCTGCACTGACTCTGGGCTTCATTTCAAGTGAACCAGTACATTTTTAAATTATGTGAGACAGTTGGAACCTAACTCCTCCCTCATTACAACCAACTGACCAAGTTTCCTTACTCTTAGTTTCTTCCCTTTAATGGAAGAGTACACCTAGATTGTGGAAGCTGTCTTCAAGCTCTGAGTATCTATGAATTACACATTCAAGCATTGTCACTAACTACTGTATCTTTGTCAATTGCTATTTAGAGAAGCTAAATATTCTGGGAGGTATACTTTTGAATATAGCTTCAATTTTAGTAATAGTACAATGGTGCTTACATTTCAAGCTGTAAAGTGATTTGATTCCCAGGCTGGCTTTGAACTCTTGAGCTCAAGCAGTTCTCTGGTCTCAGCCTCTCTAGTAGCGCACGCTACAGGTGTGTGCGATTGTTCCCAGATTTAAAGTGTAAATTTGGATCATTTTTCTCAGGAGTCTTAATTCTTAAACCATTGTTTCAATATATAAAATGCTCTAACAAATGAACAATAAGTAGACAGAGGATCTAGGAAGAACATAAAGGATAAGAACCAATAATAGTTCCCAGAAAAAGGAGATACAAATAAATCTTAAACCTATAGGGATACTCAGGCTCACTCATGAAAAGAGATGCAAATTAAAGTGATGGGTTGTTTCTTCATATACAGGATTGGCAAGTTATCAGAAAGTTAAAAGCACTCTGTTGGTGAAGATAAAGGAAAATATCAACTTCCATAACAATAATGAGAATTGTCTCTGAAGACTAGCAATTAGAGGAAAGAGTACAATTTTCAAAGAAGGCAATTTAACATTATCTATGAGAATAACAAATGCTTGTAACCTTTGATACAATAATTCTCCCCTAGGACCTTTTTGCACAATTATACTTATCCATACATAAAATAATACCATTTGAAATTCCAATATTTGGAAATAAATGCATACCAATCTAAAAAGATTAAATTATCATAAATTTATACAATAGCATAATTCCAAGCTGTTCAAGAAATGAGGCAGCTCTCTAGGCAATAAAATGAAATTATCTACCTTAGTCCATTGAGGCTGCTTAAACAAAATACTTAGATGGGTAGCTTATAAATAAAAAGTATTTCTCCCAGTTCTGGAGGCTGGGAACTTCAAAACCAAGCAGCAGCAGATCCAGTACTTGATTGTGGCCTTTTCTTGTTTTGTAGACAGTATTTTCTTCCTATGTCCTTACATGGTGGGAAACACTAGCTCTCTGGACTCTCTTTTCCCAATTGTAAAGGCCCTGCCCTCAGTCTAGTTACTTTCCAAAGGCGCTACACCCTGATCTATCACTTTGGGGATAAAGATTTTAACATATGAATTTTGACAGATATGACCAAAACACAGATATCTCTAAATTCTATATGAAATATAAACAGCAGGATAAATAAAAATGAGTATATTCTACCATTTGTATTTTTTAAAAGGATAGCTAAATACATGTTTCTATAGAGATAAATTAGTATGCTACAATAAAAAAGTGGAATTGTGGTTACCCTAGGGATCATAACACAGGAACTAGAATACAGAAATAAGAAAGAGGCTTAATTTTTCATTAGATACCTTTAAAATATTTTGATATATAAATGCATGTCAGTTATTTCTAAAATTAATAAACCTGAGGAAAAGTAAAGTTATTAATATAAATTTATATCCTAATTACTTACTTTCAATAACTATGAAGCCAAATTATAGAGTTTCTGCTTTGGATAAATGATAATTAATGATTAGATATGAAACAATGATTTGGTACATTTGTTCTCATTTCCTTTTACATCTAAATAAGGGCAATAGGGAAAGGATCCTGAATTAAGGAGAAAAAATGAATCTTTTCAATAACATTTTAAAAACTAGTTTTCTTGGCATTTAAATTCTTCATTCTTTACATCCCTAAAACATCTTATATGGATTTTGTCCAACCCAGAGTCTTATCATTCATTTACATCTACTCATCCTACAAAGACTGATGTAATGGCTTTAGTGTGCCCAGTACTAGGTCCCAGGAGAGAATAAATCCAGCACAGGTGCTATGTTCATAAACTCGGGTTTTTTATGCTGTTATTCTTCAAGCCATATGGAAAGAGTAATGATATAATCAATAAACACAGTGTTTCAGCTCCTAAAATATGGAGAACCCAGAAGCAAAACTACCCAAGACTACCATCTGGGAACGAAAACACAATGAAAACTCTTGGACAACACTGTCAGCTCATAGAAAACCATTCCAAAATTAACCTGTGCAATCTGAGATTTCACTGCCTCAATATATGTTTATTTTAGAAATAAAAATAAGAAGGAGAGAGGTAAAAGCAAAAGAAAGGGGCTTGCTGACAAAATAATCCAGAGGAAATAACTTCTACACCTGGGATTAATACATGCATTCATTCATCCACTGGCTTAACAAATGTAAGAGAGATAACAAATAAATGTATAATGAATTGGCAGGTGGTAGTGAGTGCTATGAATAAAATAAGTATGATATAGTGCTAAAGGACAAAGCTGCAATTCTGGATGGGTGGTGGAACAGGTGTCTCCTAGGTGAGAAATTTTGAGCAGAAAGTTGAAGGGAGCGAGCTATGTGGTGACCTGTGAGAACTCTTCTAAGCTAAAGAAAGAACAGAGCTGAGATAAAAACTCTGACATGAAGAGAGAGAGAGAACTGAAGAATTGTAAGGCAAAGAAGAAAGAATGCCCTCATGGAGTTTAGAAAAACATTGCTGAGAAACAATGTCAGTGTTTCTTCCAGAACACACACCCAAAAGTTATGTAATTCCACACAAACAATCCCAGATCTTTAAAGCAAAACAGAAACTTCTTATTTATAGACAGAGTAGGAATCTGCCCATGTGATATGGTATCAGTAACACTGACAAATTGCCCTCTGACTAAGAAATGCTTTCAGGGGTAGTGATGTAGCTCAGTGGTAGAGACTATGTGTGCAAGGACCTGGATTCAACTGTCAGCACCAAAGGAAGAAAAAGAGGAAAAGAAGTATTTTGTCCACAACCATTGATAAATGGATTTCCTTCCATCACAACAATGCTTAAGGGCCCATATTCTGAGGTCAGCTTCAAAATGTAAAATGACTTAGAAATATTATATAGAGATTTGAATTCATACCAAAATAAAAAGAACTATTAGCTGATACAGCTGTGAGAAGCACAAGTTTTCTGAATTCAGGGTAGGACAAGGCATTGAAAAAAATTAAATACATACAACAGAAAAACTGGAAGCCCCCAAATTCAGCTCTAGGTGCTGTGCTATTTTCTCTCTCTGAAAATCACTGAACAGAAATATTCTTTCTCCCTAGAGAGATGAAAGGTATTTCAGTTAAGTTGCCATAGCTTGTTAGAAATATCCCTTAGGGACTTGCAGCTCCCTTTAGAGTTTAAATATATACTCACCCAGCAGTGTTCTGATCTGAATTTAGCTATGAAAAACACCGAGGAAGGGAATACCATTTGCAGACAGCTGCATTAGGCAATCATACATTGCAAATTAATAAATTAACTTTGCTTTATAAATTTCAACACTGATGAATTTTTGCATGTGTAATAGATTCGAAGGCATAAATCTGCAGCAAACTAATAAATGAAAGTGTGTCATCAGTCTTCAAATTTGTGAACCCTTTGGTTAAACCTCTACTTTAAACTATTTCCAGATTTGATAATTAATGGGGTTCATTTCATGGAAATATATCATGGAAGGAAGAATCCAGTTTTTCCTCAAAAGATACGATTAAGCAGATACTCTGAATGAGGTGGAGGATTTCTAAGGAGAAATAGACCTGCCCCTTTCCACAGGAGGCTGTCATATCTGGCAATTAAGCACAGTGGGACCAAGACCCCCAAGGCCAAGCTACTGCTCCTGTCCAAGATTCCTAACTGTCACTGTATTATTTTCTCAAAGGACTGCTCTTTAGAGGTTACTGTTAGATCTTGGATTCTGGAGCTTTGATGTCAATGCCCTTTCTCTAACTTAGTTACTGAAGTATCTTTTAGCAACTTAACTATAAACCTGGCAGCCACCTCTTCTGTTGGAGTGAAGTAGGAGCACAAGGCTTCCTGGGGGTAAAGTGAGACTTCTACATTTACTCACAGAAACCCGAACTGTTGTTTTGCACTCAGGGTTCCCAGACTGACACCGGATGCCAGAAGAGAAAAAGGGAGTTCAGAATGGGAAGCTCAGCAAAACAAAGTGAAGTCAGGTCCAGACCTGTGGGCTGGATCCAAACATCCAGCACCTGGTGTTAATACCAGAGTGCAGGATCTAAAAATGATGGCCAGTGGCATATGGAGCTGGCTGATCTAGCAATTTAGGAAAAAGAGGAGAGACAGAGACAGAAAGACAGAGACAGAGACAGAGAGACAGAGTGGGGAGAGAGACAGAAACAGAAACAGAGACAGAGAGACAGAGGGATAGAAGGACAGAGAGACAGACAGACAGAAAGACAGAAAGAGGGAGAGAGAGAACTCAGAGGTCTTCAGGTCCCTGACAAAAGATGAAAATGTCCCCATAAAAAAATGTCCAAAGTTCTACAGCAGGAACATCAGCAATGTATAAGACTCAGAATCTTGTGAATCACATTTCAGCATCATTCACTTTGTACGCCTGTATGCCTCTGCTGTACCAACCCTTATCCTCTAAAACTTCCTGTACAGCAGGTAGCTGCAAAACATAGAAGTCAGGTTGGGATAATCTGAGCAAAAGGAAAGCAGTTGGAAGTAGTATGTAAACTCCACAGGACAACTAAAAGAATCAGGCCTGGAGAATATGGCCAGAGAACTCATAGGCAGAGGAAGAATGGTTCCAGGACCAGCTGCCGGCACTGCTTGTGTTGGACACTCAAGGCCAAGGACAACATGGACTCTGAATACCAGAGGACATTATTTCTCAGCTTTCTCTGCATTTTGCATCACTCCCTAGAAATTAACAACACCAGGCTGAATGGCTTAACCCTTTCCAGCTATCAAGGGTCAGGAAGGGGAGATTCTCTCAGGCCCTGCAGAGGAGGACCCTGATTCATCCCCTCTTTCCTTCTTCCCCCTCTCCTGCAAGAATCATGCCATAGGAGGAAGCTCTGAAACCAAGAAGTAGGTGCACTTTGGAGCAGTCAGAAAATGACACTTGGATAATGGTTGATATTGCCAATCAGAAAAAAAGGCAACAAAGAGCAACAAGAGAAACAGACTCAATGGACAGCTAATTTCAAAATCCACAGTTTTATAGGATACATCTTTAGATATAGTTGTATGTCATTTCACAATAGGGACATATTCTGAAATTATTTTGTTAGGTGATTTGTCATTGTGTAAACATTGCAGTGTTATTAAACAAGGTAAGGTGGCTACAATGTCACTAGGCAATATCTTATGGGGCCATTACCTTATGTGTGGTTCATTGTTGATAATATCATCATTATGTGACATGTGACTGCATGATTCTAACTTTGAGAGTAATTTTGAGACCAAATCGAAGGAACGCTTCCATGGGGAGAAAAAAGATAATCCTAATACCCTGAACAATATTACTGAGAGATTTTGGTAAATAGGCTCTCAAAATTACATCTCAATAGACTTTAGAATTACATCAAATTTAATGGTAATTGTATGTTATATATGAGTCAAACTTAAGATACAGTAAAGTTTCTTTTTATGAAACTTATGTGTATTTTGTAATACATTAGGGCCTATTTCATAATCCATATACACAGTATATTTATGCCTATTTTATAATCTTGAATGCAACTTTAATACATGATTATAAAGGCTTATAGATGCTGTGGTTTTGCATGTATTTTATATTTTAGCAGTCTCCATAATTTTCTTGAAGCTAGAGTATAACCTCCAAAACATTTAAAATTGACCCTGCCTTGCACAATAATTTGCCTTACAGCATAGACTCCAGAGACACAGCAAAACATAAAGCCTGGCTGTATGTGACAGATACTTTTGAAAAAATTTGATTTATTATCATAATAAAATGGTGAGAAGTTTAGGTTATTTTTTCCTCAAACCTATAACTTTTCAATACTACACATCTATGGGTGTTTTCCATAGTTTGTGTTTTCCAAATTAATATTTTCCACTGATGTTTAGGGACTATAATGGAAATTTCTACTGACCAATAGTGAGACAAAATGAATGTGTATAGTTGAAAAAGGTAAGTGGAGAACAAGTTGAGGCTCTACTATTTACCTAGATTAATAGCTTGTTTTAAAGCTGATTGCAAGGGAGTGTTTAGTACTGGTTTTCCCCAGCATTGCCTATTCATTACACTGATCCCAAATCCTTCCTCCTGATAGTTCTCTAGGAGCCTGCTGCTCTGCTCAGTCCATGGTGTGCCTTTAGCATGAGTTGGTGAAAGAAATAATCCTGTAATATAAGTAAAACTCATGAAGTAAAAGCATGATTTGCATTTTCATGATTGTGACTGTTTAAAAGTCTATAGGTCTGGTGTGATAGGGCTAAATTGTATAACCCCAATATTCTTATTTTGAAGTACTAACCCCCTGTTAATATGACTGTGTTTGAAGATAACAAATTGCCTTTAAAGACATAATAAAGTTCAATGAGGTTAACCTCCAGAGGCTGCCTACATTCTCCAGTTCATGGTGCCCTCCTTCCATCATTAAGCCAACGATGTCACATCTCTCTGATGCAGCTGCTTTATCACATTTCTCTCTGACAGCAGCTAGGAAAAGTTCTCTGCCTTTAAGTTTCCTATAATTAAGCCTGGCAGGATAATCCAGATTAATTTTATTTTAAGGTCAGTTGATTAGCAACCTTAATTCCATTTGCTATTTTAACTCCTTTCTATCATGTAATTTATTATATCCACAGTTTCTTGGGATTAGGATTTGGACATCTTTGGTAGGAGTTAGGGGAAGGTAGACCATTTTTCTGCCTTCTACACTGTGTTACTCTGAAATCTTGCAGGCTTAATGTAATTAAAGTTTATTTGTCTCACATCAAATGTCAGGTATTTTCCCCTTGATGCCTCTCCTCAACATGGTGACTCAAGAACCAAGGACTGTTCATCGTAGACTCTCATATTAGTGCCCTACATTTCTGAAAACATTTTATATCCACTTAGATAAATATCATCTGTACCTCGTACTGTCCAGAACCAAGATCATGAATTTCCCCACACAAACTCAGTACTTTTCCAGGGGTCTGTCTACTCATCTGCCCCAGCCTAAAATCTGGGTATTCCTACCACTTCTTCCTTCTTCTTTCTGCCCATATTCAATCACCATGACATTGCTCATTTTTTTTAAAAATGGTAATATAAATATAACATGAAATTTACCATATAAAGTAACTTTATTTCTGCAACATGTCTTGAATTCATCTACTTCTCTGTAAAGCAACAGTAATCCCATTGATTCAAGCCCATAAGCATCTCTTATCTAAACTTCCAGTTTCCTTCTGACATCCTTTAACCAGCTCTTTTTTTCCTTTTAATCCATGATTCAAACATCATCCTAAATGAGTTTCCAAAACATAAACATGCAGTATGTATACAACTTTTTACCTCAAAGTCTTTAATGCACAATTTTAAAAAATCCTGCACGAGCCAGTCCTCATGGCACACACCTGTAATTTCAGCACTTCAGTAGGCAAAGGAAGGAAGATCACAAGTTTGAGACCCAGTTGGATACCTAAATGAGACACTGTCTCAAATAAAAACAAAAAAGAACTGGGGTATATAGCTCACTAGTAGAGTTCCCGGGTTCAACACCCAGTAATGAAAAAAGAAAAAAAAAAGGGTCTGCATGATCTAGCAGATCAAACACCTACCTTGTTTTACCCACTTCCCAAGCCCTTTGTTCTCCTGCCAGTTAGCTCTTCATTCAAGTCCTAATAGGTTCCAGCTTTCTTTGTGCCTTTGGATTTTCTTTTTTTTTAAGAGAATAAAATCAAGCAAAATAAAACAGAATAAAGCCAATCAAAACAAAACAGTGTTAAACAGAATTTCAAAACAACATAGTAGGAAATCAACAATGCCTACTATACTGCCTCTTGTTGTCTTCAAAATAGCTGCCCATACCATCAGTCACAGGAAAGTCAAACAAAACAAAACACAATAGAACCAATAAAAACAAAACAATGAACACAATATAGGACTTTAAAACAAGATAATAGCAAATCTAAAATGGATACCATAATATATCTTATTATCTTTGAAATAGCTGCTCATGCCATCAAACACAACAAAATCAAACAAGACAAAACAGAATAAAACCAAATCAAACCAAACAATGAAAATTATACAGGACCTTAAAACAAGATAATAGGAATTAAAAATGGCTACCACCTTCAGAAGGAGACCCCCATAGATGCTACACTGTGTATTGTGATCCTCTAAATAGATAATTAGGCCACCAGTTTTAGGCCTGCAAAGTCAATAAAACACTAAGCACTGCAAGCATTAAGTTGTATTTTAGTTCAATAGCTATCATTTCAGCCTGTGTTTCTCTGAATCAGCAAGTTGCTTATGGGGGGAAGTAGGCATGAATGGCACCGACTCACAGGAAGTTGCTGGTATCTGGTTCTCCAACCTGTGGCCCATGCATGGTGCCAATTCACAGGAAGGGGCTGGTGTCTGTTCCTCCTCCCCATGACCCATGTATGGCTTCTTGTTCTTCTCCCCGTGACCCATGAATGGCACCAACTCACTGGAAGGGGCTGATGTCTGCCTTTGGATTTTCTTATAAGTACTTCAATCTAATTACAATGCTCTGCATTCTCCTTTTTACCTAGATAACCTTGAAATTCTTCAGAGCTTTGTCTAAACATCATAACCTGTACATCTACCCTATACACACTCCCACTACATTCATGTAAATACCCCTGCATGAAATCTCCCCTGTACCCTCTATATCAGACCTCACTCTACTTCCACACAACTGCATATCTTGAATTGGTCTGATGAATCTAGGAAGGACCTTTAAAAGAAAGGAACTTCTGACACATGCTATATGTGACACAAATAAAGCTTGAAAATAGTATACCTAGTGAAAGAAGCCAGTCACAGAAAGAAAAATACTGTATAATCTACTTTCATGGAATATATAGAATAGGAAAATTCGTCTGGATGAACAATAGATTAGAGTTTATCAAAGACTGAGGAAAACGGGGATGAGAAATTATTACTTAAAATTTACTGAATTTCTCTTGAGGGTGATGAAAACATTTGGAAAATAATGGTGATGATTGGACAATGCTGTGAATATAATTAATACTGCACTATTCTATATTTTAAAGTAACTGAAGAGATAATTTTATATTGAATGTCTATTTTATCAAAGAGGGAAAGAGAGAGAGTTGTATGAAAGGAAAGGAAATGGAAGCAGTTTACTTATGATACTAATTTTTGAACATTAAAGATATAATTAAAGATCCATTTGCCTCCTGGCCACAGCCCACACCTTCTCATCTTACATTAAAGAAGGAAGGGTTACACAGGAATATCAGGGAGAAACCAGTCTCAGAAAATCATCGGCCAGGAGAGCATGCAAACCAGCTCCAGAGAAGTGTGGCCTCCTTTTGGTAGATTAGTTATTAGTGGGAAAAGAAAAGCCCTGTGTGCTTCAACTATGACTTTCTTGTAAGTGTTCTTTTTATTAGGCAGTAGTCCATTAAATTAGATTTAATTAAAGTTGATTTGATTGATGAACTAAGGCCTCATAGTCTCTTCAAAGATAACATGAGCTTGTGTCATTGATCCAAAAAAGCTTCACATTTTGGCAACCATGTGGCAAAATGATTTATTTCCTCAGTAAAACTAGGCAATACTATTGATCTAGAGAAACGCCATTTCAGTCATTCCTATGGGGTAGAGGTTCTTAACTGTTATTAAATCAGCTGTTCACTGGCTGACACATCGCAAATTGAAACTACACACACAAATCACATGGCTGAACTTGAAAAACCAAACCTGTTTTTCTTACACTGTGGAAACCAGAGATGAAACTTCATTCTGCTGAGGTTATCACATAGAAATTTTAAAATGCAAAGCACTCCTCCTTTTAAAAATAATAAATGGCATAAATCATGTCGACAGCTGACCATTACTCTGTAACATTCCTGTGAGTCATGCATTAATAGGAAAGTGAATTAGATTAATAACTGTGCATTCTCCTAAACAACTCAAGGAAATTAATTTAGCTCCTCACATGTCTGAGCAAAATGCTTTGAAAATATTAACTACCTGATTCTTATCACCAAAAAACATTTCCTTTACCCCATTTGCACTTGGGCTTTGCTAAGCACTTTCTAGCAAATTCAAACTGATGGATAATATAATCTAAAAATGCAGTTTTCCTATTAAAAAGACAACCTAGAACTTGTTTATTTTAGTGCCAAACTTCACCAACGTTTTTATGTTCAGTTATTGCTGATTATAAAAAATATGAGGAGGTCTTATTTTGGGCAAAGAATGTATCTTACCAGATGTTGTATAATTTGAACTTGCATAATTCAAGAATGATTTTCTCAAGAGAATAAGTACAAAATAAGACAGATGTATTCTCAGAGCACACTTGCAAGTTGTGACATGTTTTTGCTTTAAAGTTGTTTTTTTGCTTCTCAACAATACATATATTATTTTTCAGAGTACTTATCCCATACTAACTGCACCAGGCTGCATTACTGTTGTTTCCCCTTTTCTTGACATTTTACCACATATAACTTAATTTCAAAAAGCTATTGATTCGGGGCACATTTCTCAGGGTGAGCATTAATACATCTATTGATACTATGAATGGCATTGTTATGGGTTGTAAAACTGTTTTATGTGATCAAAATAGTGAATGCTGAAATAATAACATAATAACAATCAAAATAATTTGCAGGAGTTTCATCGTGTGCAAAAGCAGCATGGTTCAGAGAATACTACAAATCCAGGTTGATATTTCTGTTTACCAACTGTTGTGGTTATGGTCCCATGGCCCCACCATGTCTCATGTAATCATGACAAGGGTGCAGCTGAGTCTGACATTCATGATTGGTTTGTTGTCTAGAGGGGCTTGGCAATGTGTGTGCTGCACCCACCCAGCAGTGGAGCTGATATACAGTGTAAGGGCAGAAAGAAGGCATGTCTTCCCTCTCTCACCAATTTGTACTTCGCTGCTTGTAGCAGTCATGAATGGCTGCCTTACTATGCCACCCTGCCTTGCAGCCAGCTGAGTATGGACTGAAACCCCTAAGAACAGAAAGAAATAAACCTTTCCTTCCCTAATTTTGGGTGTCAGGTATTCTGTCTCAGCAACAAGAAAAAAAGTAACTAAGACAGAATTTGGTACCAGAAGTGGGGTCATTGCTGTGACTAAACCTGACCATGTGGTTCAAAAGCCTTTGGAAATGGCTTATGGGAAGAATTTGGAAAGCTTTGGAGATGTCACCTGAAATAGTAGCACTGGAACAGCTTAGGCTGTTCTGTATGGGAGATTATGGTCAGAGCTCAGGAGACCAGAAGACTGACAAAAGGTCTGCTAGTAAAGACCAGGCTTGGGAGGTTTCTGCTGGGAAGAAGGACTGCATTGGTTGTTGGACTCCACATGATGTGTGTTACAGCTTGATAGAAAGTTTGTCTGCATTTTGCTCATACCTGGAGACTTTGCCTAAGACTGAGATTAAGGGCAGAGGACTGATTAATCTGTCAAAAGAAATTTCAAGGCAGTCAAATGTTGAGGCAGTGGCATGGCTATTACTGGGGACTTTTAGCCAGATTTATGTTGCAAATCAAGAGCAAAGAGCCCAGCAAGGTGTTTTAAAGCAATGTGAGTTTGGTCAGAAAGCTGTGGACTTATAAAGATAGTGCTGAGACCTCGATTACTGAGAAGGAACAAAGAAATAAAAAAATGGCCTGGGGCCATCCTCGGTATCAGTGAATCTCCACCTTTTGAACCCTCAAGTCAGCAAATGTGAAAGAGTTTGGTGGGAGGAAAAAGCCACAGAGCACCATGTTCCAGAGCCATGTGATTGAGGCCACAGGAGATTCCAAAATGGCAGTGGCCACGCCAGATTCCAGAATGTTGGCAGCATAGAGAGTCTGTTCCTTACAACCAGGTTCAGAGAGCTCAGTGATCCAGGCACTCAACCCCTTTGGCCAAGAGAGAGGAAAGCCTGGCTACTGCTCCAGCTGGCAGCAGACCTTGGAGGCATCCAAGTGGTGCTGGTTTTAAGTGCAAGGAAAATGGACAAATTCTAAGGTTAAGGTAGCTTCCACTCCACTTTCAGAGGGCAATATGTAAAGATGCAAGGGTGAAGCCAAGGGTATAATGGAACACCCAGAAGTTTGAAAAAGCCAGGAGCATGGATCGTCCAAGAAAACCTGTGAGAACCAAACAGAATGAGCTTAAGAGAGAAGTTATGAAAAATTGAGCCTGTGGAAATGTCATAGGTGTGGAATCACTCAAGCTTTTTGGAGCTTGCAACCATATTGCTTCAGATGCTGAGTATAGAATTCCAGGACTTAATGTTTGCCCTGCTGGATTTTGGACTTGCTTTAGTTCCAATGCTTTGTATTCCTCTGTTTGTAACTTTTGGAATGGTAATGTTTATCTTATGCCTTTGCACTTTGGAAGTGTTTAACTTGTTTTCATTTGTGCAGGAGGTTACAGTTAAGAGTTTGCCCTAAATCTCAGAAGAAATTGTGACTTGGGCTTTTCTGCAGTGCTGAAACTGTTACGACTGTGGCAACTCTTGAAAATGGACTACATGTCTTCTGTATACAGGATATACATGAGCCCTTGGGGGACAGGGGTGGAATGTTATGGTTATGGTCCTGTGGCCCCACCAAGTCTCATGTAATCATGGCATATACATGGCTGAGTCTGGCGTTTGTGATTGGTTTGTTGTCTAATGCTGGAATTGGCAATGTGAGTGCTGCACCTGCCCAGAGGTGGGGCTGATATACAGTATAAAGGTGGCACGAAGGTGTTTTCCCTCTCTTGCTGGTTTGCACTTTGCTGTTTGCAGTGGCAATGAATGGCTGCCCCACCACACCACCCAGGCTTGCAGCCAGCTGAGTATGGACTGAAACCCCAAGAACTGTAAGAAATAAACTTTTCCTTCCCTAATTTTGGGAGTCAGATATTCTGTCTCAGCAATGAGAGAAAAAGTAACTAAGACACCAGCTGTGTTATAGCTAGGTTATAAATGTATAAATAAGGTTCACAATATTTATTCTTCCCATAAGCTGTGAAATTATGTGATTCTTGACACTTTATTTTGGCTTGGCAGATTAACGTTTTTTATCTTTGTACATGAAGTAAGATTATAGTTGTACTTTTAGACAGATGCTTTTTAATTCACCTATTCCTAATTTGTGCAACTGAGATCATTTTCCCAGCCTAGCTGTATCTTCTTCCTGATGAACTTAAGCCAAACATCAACCAATCTCAGCACAGATCCTTTTTCACCTTCATTTTTATTTGTGTGGAAAATCTCATGTGATCTGTATCTGGCAAATGTAGTCACTATACTTAATTGATACCCCAACTTCTGTCTTTCATCCCCATTTTATTCTTTCCGGGAAAAAAATAAATCTAAATTTTGTTCAGTTACCCACCCTTCCTCTGTGTGACTTAGAGAACAGCAATCCCAATTCTAGCCTCAGGAGGAGATCCTGAGATGGAGAAGGATATCCTGGTGGTCTCAGTCTCCTAGTTATGTTAATGTTGGATGGGCATGTATCTATGCCTATCTGTTGATATAAATGTGAAATCTACGTGGGGTCTAGGGTGAGGAGAAACAATGGGAAGAGTTAATCCTCAGATAAAACCAATGAAAGGATGGCAAGGAATGGTCTTTCTTCCACTAGATGAGGTGTGTCAAAATATGGTGCCTAAATCATTACCACCCATGTCAATGCAGAGCTGAGGATAAAGCCAACACACAGAATCAGCGGAATGAAAACCATCTTGGAGGGTCAGAGACTAAAGCCAACTCCACCTCCAGACTCCTTATATTATGAGATCATTGATACATACTATATCAATTTAAGTTTTCTCTTCCACGAGTCTTCAGATCTAGGTACTGCTTGCTATCTCCATAACTGCCACTACTAGGAATGAGTATTTGCCCCTCAGTTTCCTATAGGGGAAATGAATGAACACAAAACTTGACACATGGACCTACTAAGATCTAAGCAGTATATTTGCAGCATATCACTCACCTCTTTGAGACAAAAACAGGAAGTAGGATATTAAAATTGTAGTAAGAATAAATGAAAAAAATAAAAGCAAACTATGCATTAAAGAACACACATTATAGAGAGAATCCCAGACTTAACCAAGCATGAAATCAAATCTAGAACAAACATGGGAAATTCTGAGAGTAGCAGAACAGAAATCTAACAAAGTTATTCTTCTTTATTTCTATTATCCAATCTACTTTCTTAGGAATTAACTTTGAAAAGAAATGATTCCAAGTCATTGAACCACTCAGCTTTGATCCTGACTTATCCCTAACCTTGGAAAACTATTTGATTCTTTCTGTAACCTGGCAAAGAAGTCTTTCAGTTGATTAACTGGACCTGAAATAACATGTATAAACAACTCTAAAAAGTTTATGTGTAAATAACAGCAGAAAGGATGAGTGTTGATAGGCAAGCAGGAGTAAAGAGTTGGTTAAAATGGAAAATAACAAAATATGATTGAATATTCATGGAAATTATTCAATAAAGAGGGAGAACAAAGATAATTCTGCAAGGACTGCAAACCAATTGCTGGCTGCAATGGGGAAAAAAACATAATGAAGCAATGACCAATAGCTCCCTCCCTGGGTCTCCATCTCACCTGGAAGGATAGAGTAGAAGTTAATTCTTCATGTCTTCCTCACTCATAACTAATGGGTCCTTCTACCATTGGAGGCTTCAGTCATTTCTCTTCCATGTGATCCTGAGGAATTTCTTCCTAACCTCAAACTAATGCTACTTCATCTGTCTTTGTACTGTTCTAAAGGCACTAAATTTGGGGAACATGGCAATTGTCCAGCTCTAAGATTCTAAGGTCTATGAATAGTGTCCATTTCCTCTTTCCTGAGACTGAGAATAGTAGGTGTAGACAAGGAAAAATGCAAAGAATCTCAGGTTGATGGGAGTGGTGCTCATATATATATATATATATATATATATGAGTAAAAGAGGCTTGCTATTCCCTCTTTTTGCTCTTGCTACTTTTGCTGCCTTCTGCCACCTTGAACTGTTGCTCCTCTGCCATGTTACCCTGCCTTGGAGCCAGCTGATTACAGACTGAAACCTCCACAAACTGTGAGCTAAATAAACCTTTCCTCCCTTAATTTTGAGTGTCAGGTATTTTGTCTCAGCAATGAAAGAAAAGTAATCAACACAGGGACCTCATGTTATTTGAAAAAGAAAAATAAATAAATTTTTTTCTTAACTATAAGAGCAAAGTTGGAGTTACAAGTGCAACTAGTAATATACCACCTTGTTTCAAAATAAACTTATAGAAAATGTGAAAAATTTTCAAAAAGCACAAAGGGCAAATAATATGTTATTCCACAACTAATAAATGACCTTCTGTTATTCCACAACTAATAAATAACCTTCTGCATGAGTCTGTTGTCCAATGCTGAAACAAAATGCCTGACACACACACAATTTAAAGGCAGAAATGGTTTATTTTTACTCATGTTTGTAGCTTTTTTAGTCCATGTTTGGTTGCCTCCAAGGCAGAAATATCATGGTAGAAGGGCATGGCAGAGGAAATCAGCTCAACTTTTAACATCCAGGAAGTAGACAGCTGGGGAAGAAGCCAGAGAGGAAGGGGCCAGAGATCAGCTATGGGCCCCAAAGTCATGCCCCATGACTTACCTCAGCAAATCCAAAATTATGCTTTACTAATATCTTAGACCAATCTCAAACTAATCAAGTTGACAATATCAACCATCACGTTCCATCCGTTGTCAGCTCGATTGGCTTGGGATCAGTAAAGCACACTTCAGGGTGTGGAGATATCTGGTCCCTGGCCTGTTCCTTTTGGGTACTTTTCCCCTATTCTCTGCTTACAGTCTGCCATGAAATGAGTATCGTTGCTTCACCAGACCCTTGCACAGTAGTATTTCTGCCTTGGAGCCGGATAACCATGGACTGAAACCTCCAAGACTGTGAGCCAAATTAAACCTTTTCTCACTTATCTCATTTCCCATTTAGAAAAAAAGTGCAACTCACTGCCAACATTCATTTAATTTTCAATGGTCAAGAATTAGCATAAATGGGGATTGGGAAGAAAAAGAAGAATCAAGATACATTGTATGCAGGCAAAAATTTCCTATGAGAAATACGATCATTATGTATATTTAAAATGTATCAATAAAAGCTGGGCATAGTGGTGCATGTCTTTAAGCCCAGTGCTCGGGAGGCTGAGGCAGGAGGATCATTGTGAGTTTGAGACCAACCTGGGCTACAAAGTGAGTTCAAGATCAGCCTGAACTGCATAATGAGACACTGTCTCAAAAAATAGGGTAGGGGATTTAGCTCAGCGGTATAAGCACCTGCCTGGCAAGCATGAGGTTGTGAGTTCAATGCCTGGTACCAAAAAAAAAAGTATCAATAAAATTAATTTTAAAAAAAGAGCTTGTATGAATGGAAACACCACTACTAGAAACAAGATGCTGTAAATACAGTGATGTCTTCTGTTTCCAAAGACTATCAGTATATTAGAACAATACAAAAATAATAATAGAAATGAGTTATTTTGTGGCAAACTTTAGGGATGTAACCCATAATTTATCTCCTGGTAAATATCACAGCTGCAACTGTTATCAATGAGTATTCTTGGGACAAATGGGAAATTAAGTTTCAAGTGTCAGGCAGCTTGTCCCAGCAACAGAAAAGCTGACCAATATGCTGTGTTAAACTAGTATATAATTAGAATCTAGGAATGAAACCCTGCCCTGCAACGCATGACCACATTAGCTACAGACAAATAAACAAATTATAATTAAATGATCCCAGTCTAAACTAGATTTTCTGCTATTTCCATTCCTTTATATGTGGCAGGATCATTTTCAATATTAGCAAAATATATAACCTAATTACTTGTATTAACCAGTATTTATTGTTAGCCTACTTTAGTCACACACTGTTCTAAGCAACGAGGCTATAACAGAAGATAAGGAGATTTCAGGCTGTCATAGAACTTAAATTTCTGCAGAGGAAACAAAAAATATGAATGAATACATATATAAATTAGAAAGTAATTTCTTTTAGCACTGAGTGCTGTGATGGTAATAAATGGTGTATTGATTAGTGACTGATAGGGAAAGTACTTTTTATTATATGGCCAGGAAGCCTTCCCTAGGGAGGTGATAATTGGCTCAAATGTAAATTACTTATATTAGTTAAGTCATCGGTAAGTTTCATCACAGCTATTTGACCCTTGACAACATTATCTCCTGTTCTCTATCTCCTCAAAATAGCCTACAAAGACCTATAAATAAAATAGAACAAAGACACCAAGAGAGTCATACTGGATATCTGCTGGACTATGGGACCTCAAATCTGGTCTCCTCTGGCCAAATAGCTCTTTAGAGAATTGAGTATAGTCAAAGCTATTCAAAAACCAAAAAGATCTCCTTTGACTCAGAAACTGTGCTTTCCTTACGGCAAAAGAAGAAGATATTAGACTCTGCAAAAGAAAAAATCATGACTGACCCAGAGTTCCCTTGACTCGTTATGACCTTCCCACTTTGTGCTATCAGAAATGAAATGAAGTACAGAATGATATATGCACTGCATGTCCCTGAGACCATTGGCAAACTCAGATGGTAGCTGTTATTGGAATGAAGACACTGACTCAGAGGGACAAAAGAACTACCCAAGGTCACCTAGTTAATAAGTGACAAAACCAGAACATGAACCAAGGGTCACTTCCAAAGCTCATGTTCTTTCAACAAAACAATTTTGCCAGGTTGCCACCCTGGGAATTAGAAAATATAAACCATTAAAAGATTCAGGGCAGAACCAGCTCATTTGTAAAGTTCTTCTAAGGGGAAAAAAGAAAGTGAGAATGAGATCAATAATGCTGTGTTGTATTTTTAGTGATGGGCTGTGAGAACAGCATACAACAATTTATAGAAAACGAAAGGTATGTGTATTCCCTGGGGCTGGAAAGTTGTTAGACATTAATAGCAAGAAAATTGTTAGGAAGCTGACAGGAGGTAAAGGAAATGTCCTTGCTTTCTCCCCTGCAAAAACCTTGTTGGAGGAGAGGTGAGAGAGAATGCAAGATAGAAAATCGAAGAAGTTGAGAAAGAAAAAGAAGAAGAAAAATATAAGAAAGTTAAAAAGAATCCAATATGAAATAAAATAATTTTAGAGTAAAAGGAAAATAAGTTTAGCTGCTGAAGGAAAAGCAAGGTGCTTAATTAACAAGGGGGATAAAAATGGCCTGCAGATAATATCTATCCTCTTCCCCGGTTTTCCTGTGGCTTTTTTTTTTTTTTTTTCTTGTTTCCATCTGTCAGCTCAGTCTTTTCCAAGTGTCTGCTGCCTCATATACAGGCCATTAATTTATTGAAAATACTACTGAAGTTAAATTGTTTTTGGCCTTCCTCTTGTATTGTTTTTAATTTTTAAAAAACTGCATTTATTTGTTTGCCTGTTGGTATTTACAATTGGCAAGTGATGGCTATGCTCAAACTCAGAAATATAAACTACCTAATTCATATGGAAAAAAAATCCTACAGGAATCTTTTTCCATTTGGAAGCATAACCATTTACATCTGCAAACTAATTTTACCCAATGTATCTATCCACACATCTTTTACCCTGGAGTGAGAAATCTAATCCTGAAACATTCTGACAAAACAAAGAAAGTAATTGCAATAATGTATTTATTTGCCTTAGCAAAGAATATAGGTAAATGGATTGTTCTTATTATGAACACATCCAGGTTAGACTTCAGAAATAATCCATAAGCCTCTCTTTAAAAATAAGTAAATGATGCATCCAAATTATACCCATCTTTATTTTTTGAAAACAGGAGAAAAGCGCCTTCTTGTCAAGTCAGCAGCAGGCAAATACGAGTCTGTGTTGAGCCAATAACCACCAAAGGAAGATAATTCTGAAAAATGTCACGTAATGTTTTTAATCAGCAATCGCATAAAGAAACAATTTCACAAAGGGCCTGAGGCCTTGATTTGATTTCTTCTTCTTTCCAAGGCTGCCCCCAAAGAACAGACAGACCACCCAAATGCTCTACTTGTCAAACCAGCTCTGGCTCCCAGAAGGATTTACAAGGCTTCACTTGAAGGAATACCACGCTGGCTGGGTGGCTACAAATGTGAGCTGCCTATTATTTCCCCTTCATTTCGCAAGAAGTCTGGGTGAGAAAATTATGCACTTCCCGATGGGTGCAAATCCCAGTCTCTTGACATCTCCTTCTCACACTGAGCAACTTTTTAACTTGAGAATCCCAGTGGCTTCTTACCTGTAACCAGGACCCCTCCTTCCCTGTTCACTTGTGTGCAAGACAGAAAGGGAGAGTAGAGGGAATAACCAAGAAGCTTTGGTAGGATTGCTTTTGCCTGAAAACAAATACTTAAGGAAGAAAAACAAATGTCTTGCAGTATGAAGGATGGAAGATCAGTTTACACACTATATATATATATATATATATATATATATATATATATATATATAGGATGGGGGTTGAGATGCTGTCTCACTGTGTAGTTCAGGCTGATCTTGAACTCACTGTGTAGCCAAGGCTGGTCTCAGATTTGCATCAATCCACCTGCCTCAGCTTCCCAAATGCTAAGATTATAGGCATGCACCATCACACATGGCATTCCACACCATACTTTAGGTTGTGAGTGATGAAAATAGCAGATAAAGTGGCAGCAGGAAGGACCTAGTCTTCACTGCTTGCTCTAAGCAGCACCTCATCCTCTCTCCCTGGTGCCATCACGTCCATGCAGAAGTTCTTTTCCCCAGATGTCTATGTAACTCTACCAACTCTTTCTTCTTCAAAGTCTGTGCACTCTGGAGGACTACAGTGGTCAGATTTCCCTTGCTGGGACAAAATATCTGACATTTGCAAATTAAAGAAGGAAAGGTTTATTTTGACTTTGAATTTTAGAGGTTTCAGTCCATGGCCAACTGGTCCAGAGTCAAAAACATCACGCTGGAAAGGCATGGTAGATGAAAGCTGCTCAACTCATCACAGCCAGGATGCAGGGAGCAGGGGAAAGGCCAGAGGGAGAGGAAGGGGCTGAGGACAGGAATACACCCTTCCAGGTTAAATCCCCGTGACCTACTTCCTCTAACCAGGCTCCACTTTTCCTTACCAGAAAGATTCCCCAGTGACTCACTTCTCCAGCATTCCCAAAGAAGGTAAAAGAATCACAGGAGACAAGTAAGTAGCATTTTGCAATTTACTGCATGAGAACTATGTAGCTAGTTGAAAAACAGAAGAATAGCCAGGTGTGGTGGTGCATGCCTGTAATTCCAACACTCAGGAGGCTGAGGCAGGAGGATTGCTGTGAGTTTGAGGCCAGCCTGGGCTACAAAGTGAGGTCAAGACCAGCCTGAAATGAATAACTAAACCTTGTCTCAAAAAAAGAAAGAAAGAAAAGAAAGAAACCAAACAGTAGAATAATTTAACCCCCTCCAAAATGCCTATAACAAATACAAGGAGAATGTGAAAGAACAGAATATGCCACCCTGAAATGTGTCTCTTTGGCATTGTATTATTTTGAGCTAATTATTCTGAGAAACTATGTCTTTCTCTTATGAAGTGGTGTTTGGTTATTGGAGATCCCATATAAGGGATTAGAAAGGATAGGTAACAAGAAATTAATTTTCCTCACCTATACTTGCCTGGTTATCTACAGCTAGTAAAGACCTAATAAGAGATTTTAATGTACTCAGACCATTTCATGTTATTAGAAGATGTAAAATTTATATTCAAAGGTAGTGGTCTCAGCAGGCAGTTCTTCTGCAGTCTATTCAATCTCAGCCTCCTTTTCCTCTGAGGTGCTGAAAAAGGCCAGGTTTTCAGTCAAAAAATGTAATGTCAGCTCAGTCTGTCCCAGGAAGTATCATCACACTTCTAGAGTATACCAGTGGGAGCAATGACTTGTCTTTCCATGAAATCGTATCTGTCTGGAAAATCTCCACATCTCTTTTCTCACCTAAAAATGGTGAAAAGAAATCCTGAGAGTAGAAGTGACCACAATCTTTCAATCTACACCATCCATATTACTTTGCTACATATATCACTATAACATGGCAAACACAAATGCATCCCAGTTTTGTAGGAAGCATGATTGATTACTGGTTACGACTTCAATGGAGGGAAAATAGACTTCTGGTGAGGCACTGAAACAACAATCACTGGTCTGACCTTCCCTTCCTCTAAGAAAAGGCTATATTTAAAATGTACTCCATAACTTGGCTAACACAAAGTATTTGTAGTTCCCAGCTCTCTCAAAGAAAAAAAAATTGCAATTTAGCATATAAATCTTAATTGGCTTCATTTTCAACGAATCCTAGAATTGGCTAATGCCTTATTCTATGAAATGGAATAAGTGTTCCAGTGGACTGAGCAGAAAAGATTGGTTTTACAAAAAAAGAAGGACTGCAAAAAAAAAAAAAAAGTAGTGTTTGGTCACTTGCTTTTTACCTCCCACTTTTAAATTCCATACAAACGAAGCCCTCTGTAAATTTAGTGCTGTTGCCTTTGTGACATTATCCTGCAACAGTTCGCTGATGTGAAGATCCAACAGTCTGCCAGCATAAAGATTAAACTCTGCCTCCTTAGAAAAACAAAACAACAACTACAACAAAAGTGATCATTTTAATTTTTTTTCTTTTTATTTTTTAAAAGACTTTTGCTTTAAACACACAGAGTGGGACACAAATGCCATTAACTGTCATGGTTTTAAGATTACCCTGATAGCTCACTTTGATCAATTCCTTCGCTCATCTGCAATTCAAAAAGTCTTACAGAACAAAGATATGTCTCTTCCATGAGGTCCCTGTTTGCAGCAGTGAGTCTTTTGTAACAGTAATTATGTACCCAAATTTTCCACAACTGCTTGGTGATTATTAAAGTTTTGCAGTGACTGGTTTTCCTATTGGTGTTTTACAACCAAGCATCTCTTCTATTTTTCTCAATGCAGGCTCACACTGTGTATGTTGTCATTATTTACCTTTTTCCTCTCTACAACACCAAGTCTCATTCAAGCAGCTAAGGCATTCTTCTGCACATCTGAAGACAGAAAGTCACAACACTGAGAGGTGCCTTGATCAAGAAACTGATTTGTGATTTTCTAACTGCATTCAAATAGTGTTTCACAGTGAAATGATCCTCTTCTTCATGTTAGAGGTATTAGCAAATTATCTGATAATATTCCACAAAAGGTTTAAAGAGTACTACTAGAAATTGTTTTTAAATTTTAAAAAGAAAAAAGAAAAAAAGTTAAAAATTTCAAACAAAATGATGTATTAACAATGGTTAATATATTGCGTATTATCTTCAAAGTAGTTGCCCAGATTACAGTACATAAGCATGAAAAGTTGATCAAACAATGAATGTACAAACTGCTCTTTTTGATGAACCAACAGAGATTAGTATCACAATTATCTATCATATATATATCATATATATATAATCTTTCCCCTTATTTCTTTTCTCCTTTCCAACATCCTAGTTGTTCTTTCCTTTTGAGCAGTTTCTCCACCTTTCACTTTCACAATATCCACTGTATATTATGAAACTTAATGACTCTTTCAGCTTTTTATATTAGGGTGACAATATGATGTTCACACATGCAAGTCTCATTTATTTCACTTATTAGTATGGTCTCAAGTTGCATCCCTTTACCTATAAAAGACTAGAGTTTATCTTTTTATATGAGCAGTACTTCATCACATAAAATATCACATCTTTTTTATCCATTCCTTAGTTGATGGGCATTTGGGTTGTTTCCAAGATTTAGCTATTACAAATTATGCTGCTATAAACATGGGTGCACATACTGTGCTGTGGTATGATGTTTTCAATTCTTCTGAGAAAATACCCAGATGGGAGATAACTGGATAAAATGGGACCTCCAATCCTAGTTTTTTGAGGAACCTCCACAATGGTTTCCATAGTAGTTGTACCAGTCTACACTCCTATCAACAGTGGAAAAGTGTCTTTTCAACACAGCCCTACCAGCATTTGTTATTGGTTGATTTCTTGATGATAACCATTCTTTCTGGCGTGAGATGGTACTCAGTGTTGTTTTAATTTGCATTTCTTGAACAACCAATGATGATAAACATTTTTTCATATATTTACTTGTCATTCATATTTCTTCATCTGAGAAGTTTCTATTCACTTCAGATGCCCATTTTTGGATAGAGTCTTTGAATTTGGGAGTACTGATCTTTTTCAATTCTTTATATATTCTCAATAGAAGTCCTTTGTCTAAGGGACAGTTGGCAAAAATTTTTTCCCACTCTATGTGTTGCCTTTTCACTCTGCTGATGATTTCTTTTGATGAGTGAAAACTTTTTAATAAGATGAGATCCCAGTTGTTGGTTCTTTGAAGTACTTCCCATGCAGTTTGGGTTTTAATTGTGAACTCTCTGCCTGCCCCTATGTCTTCAAGATTTCTGCCTACCTTTTCTTCCAGTGAATTTAGTGTTTCTGTTTTAATATTTAGATCTTTGATCCATTTTGACTTTAGTTTAGTGCATGGTGATAGACACTGGTTTGATTTTAATCTTTGACATGTGGAAAGTCTGTTTTTCCAGCTCCATTTCTTAAAGATGCTATCTTTCTTCTAGTGAACATGTTCAGTCTCTTTGTCAAAGATAAAGTGGTTGAGTGTCTTTGTAGTGATGTCTGCATCTTCTAATCTATTCCACTGATCCTAAGGTCTGTTTTTTGTTTTTGGGGGGTTTTTTGTTTTGTTTTGTTTTTGCCATTTTTTTGGTACCATGCTGATTTTAACACCGTAGCTTTGTAATATAATTTCAAGTCAGGGATTGTGATGCTTCCTGCCTTGCTTTTGTTGCCCAGGATTGCATTTGCTATACTAGGTCTCTTACATTTTCCAATGAATTTTAGGACTGTTTCCTCTAGTCTGTGAGATATTCTAATGGTATTTTGATCAAGATTATATTAAATCTGTATAACAGTTTTGGGAGTATGAACATTTTCACAAAGTTGGTTCTTCCTATCCATAAGCAAGGAATATCTTTCCATTTTCTGATATCTTCTTCGGTGTCTTTTTTCATAGTACTATAATTTTCAATACATAGATCTTTTGTATTGTGCATACATCCTTTGTTAGATTCATTCATAAGTACTTCATTTTTTTTTTTTTTTGGATGCTATTTTGAAAGGTGTTTTTTCCCTAATTTCTCTCTTAGTGAATCTATTGTTTGTGTACAGGAATGCTATTGATTTTTGAGTGTTGACTTTGCATTCAACTACGCTGATGAATTTTCTTATTAACTCCAGTAGTCTTTTGGTGTAGTTTTTGTGTGTGGGGGGGAGGTTTTATGTATATTATCATGTCCTCTGCAAATAATATTAATTTAACTTCTTTTCCTATCTTTATTCCTTGAATTTCTCTCTCTTATCTAATTGCTCTGGCTAACATTTCAAGAACTATGTTGAATAAGTGATGATAGTGGACATCCTTGTCATGTTCCTCATTTTAGGTGTTAGCTTTCAGTTTTTGTCCATTTAGTATGATGTTGGCTATTGGTTTGTCATAAATGGAATTTATCAGATTGAGGCAAAGAATACCTATTCAATTTTCTCTAGGGTTTTTACACTGAATGAGTGTTGGACTTTATCAGAAATTTTTTCTGCATCTATTGAGATGATCATTTGGTTTTTGTCTTTGGCTCTGTTGACATGGTGTACTACATTTATTGATTCATGTATGTTGAACCATCCCTGCATTCCTGGGATGAATTCCACTTGGTGATGGTATATAATCTTGATGATTTGCTGCATACTGTTTGCTACTATTTTATTGAGGATTTTTGCATCTATGTTCATTAGGGAGATTAACCTGTAGTTTGCTTTTTTGGTTGGGTCTTTCTCTGGTTTTGATATCAGAGTAATACTTGCCTCCAGGAATGAGTTAGGAAGAGTCGCTTCCCTTTTGATTTCATTAAAGAGTTTGAGGAGTATTGGCATTAAATCTTCTCTAAATTTCTTGCAGAATTCAGCCATGATTCCATCAGGACCTGGGCTTTTCTTTGTTGGTAAGTTTTTAATCATGTTTTCAACTTAATCAACTAATATTTGGTTATTCAAAATTTTTATATCTTCTTGATTCAGCTTTGGCAATTCATAAATTTCAAGGAATTTGTCCATTTCTTCTGTGTTTTCCATCCTATGTAAGTAAATATTTTCAAAGGAGGTGTTGATGATCTTCTGAATTTCTACAGGATCTGTAATCATTTCACCTTTTTCATTCCTCATTGCATGAATTTGAGGTTTTTCTTTGCTTTTCTTGATAAGATTGGCTACAAGTTTATCAATTTTGTTTAGTCTTTCAAGGAATAAACTCTTTGATTCATTAATTCTTTGTATTGCTTTCTTAGTCTCAATTGAGTTGATTTCTGTTCTGATCTTTATAATTTCCTCCCTTCTACGAACATTAGGTTTGACTTGCTCTTCCTTTGCTAGATAAGGTTGAGGTGAAGCATTAGGTTGTTTATTTGTGTCATTCTGTTTTCTTGATGTGAGAATTCACTGCTATATGTTTCCCTCTGAGGACTGTTTTCACTGTGTCCCACAAGTTCCGGTGTGTTGTATTTGCATCTTCATTTGATTATAGATATTGTTTAATTTCTTCTTTAATTTTATCTGTGACCCATTGGTTGTTCAAGAGAGTGTTATTTAATTTTCATGTTTTTATGGAGTTTTTGCAGTTTCTTTTGCCATGAATTTCCAATTTCATTGCACTACAGTCAGTTAATATGCATGGGTTAATTTCAATTACTTTGCATTTACTTAAGCATATTCTATTTGCTAGTGTATGGTCTATTTTAGAGAACATCCCATGTGCAACTGAGGAGAATGTATATTCTGATGTTGTTGAGTGGAACACTCTGTAAACATCTACTAAGGCCATTTTTTCACACATTTGGTTCAGTTCTGTTATTTCTTTGCTGACTTTTTGTCTAGTTTATCTATCTCTTTATGATGATGGGGTATTAAGGTCCCACATTACAACTGGGTTATTGCTTTTTTTGTTTGTTTGTTTTTTTGCGGCACCGGGGATTGAACTCACAACCTCATGCATGCCAGGGCAGGCGCTTAAGGCACTGAGCCAAACTCCCGGCCCTGGTTTTTTGAGGCAGGGTCACACTATGTAGCTCAGGCCGGCCTTGCGCTTGCGTTGTAGCCCAAGCCGGCCTCGAATTCACAACGCTCCACCTACCTCAGCCTCCCGTATTGCTTATTTGATTTTTCAAGTCTATTAGTATTTGTCTTATATAGTTGTTCTCGTATTTGGTGCATATATGTTTATGATTGTTACTCTTCCTCTTGAATTTTTACCCTAACAAGTATGTAGTGACCTTTATCTCTTTCAATCATTTTTCATTTTAAGTTTAATTTTGTCATGTTATCTTCCTGTTGTTAGTTCCCTGCTTTTCCCCTGTTTAATTTCTTGTCCTGCCTAGTGGTTCCTTTCAGTTGTTGTTCTTGGAATTGTGATCATTTTTGTCTCTATCTAGAATATCTTTTGGTACTCTTCATGTGGTTGGTTCTTTGTCATGAAAGTATCTGATTTCTCATTAATTTTGAAGATAGTTTTGAAAGGTACATCAATCTGGGTTGAACGTTGTTTTCCTTCGGGGCTTGAAATACTTCACTCCAGGCTCGTCTTGACTTGAGGGTTTGTGTTGAGAAGTTGGCTATAATTCTAAAGGGCTTTCCTTTATAGGTAATCTGTTTGTTTTCCCTCACACTTTTAATATTGTGGTTTTGTGCTGAATTTCTAAGATTTTGATTATTATATATCTAGGTTTGGATTTTTTTTTTTTTTGACTGTTTGGATTTCTACATGTCTCAATTATCTGTATGTCAGATTGTGTTCCTATGCTTGGGAAGTTTTGTGTTATTGCTTCTGCAAATAGTTTTTTGATGTCATTTGTGTTGACTCCTGCTTTTTTCATTGATACCTATCAATATTATACTGTTTCTCTTTGCATCGTCTGGGAGCCATTGAATTTTTATTTCATGGTCCCTTATTATTTTTAAGAGACTTTTTCTTTCATGATTACTAGTCACAATACTGTCTTCAAGGTCTGAAAATCTTTCTTCAGTTTTGTTCAAGCAGTTTTGCAAGCCTTCAATAGAATTTTTAGTTTCCTGGATATCTCTTTGAATGTGTCTCATGCATTCTGTTTCTTTTCTATATTGTTCATTCAAGATTTTCATCATTTTTCTATGCTCCTGTATTTTTGTCTGTTTGTTTATTTTTTGTTTTTGTCATGGGGATTGCGCTCACAACCTCACACTTACCAACCAAGTGCTAGAAATACTCAGCTAAATTCTCGGCCCTGCTCCTGTATTTTTTTATATATGTCTTCTCTAACTGTGCTGAGAAATTCCTTCATTAAGGTTGTCATTTCTTTTTTTACCTGAGTGATTATTTCTGATCTGATTTTCTCTATAGTGTCATGTATTTGTTTCTTTACTTCACTTGTTATCTTTTCAGAAAGTTCAAGTGTGTGTCTTCCAATGTCTTCTATGTGGATGTCTCCTGTACTTGTTCTGCATAGTCTGGAGTTTTGAGATTGCATCTTGATTCTTCATCTTGTTATTTTCACCTCTTGCTTTGTATTTCTGTCTTTTCAATTTTGCTGGTCTTGCCTATCACGTGCATCTTAGTCAGGGTCCTCCTGTGTGGCTGGTGTTCACTCAGCTGCTGTGTCCTATGGTGTAGGGGCGGGGCCAGACACTTGAATTCCTCCTGTGGGGCCAGTTGTTGAGTCCTGGATTCTTCCCAGGTTAACTAGCTTAGGATTATTGATGTGAACCAACCCTTGGTTCATATTGTTAACTGTTGCTTCTGACATTTCTAGGCCACCAGACCCACCTGTCCATGGTGTGTGCCTCAGCCAGGGTCCTACTGTATCACTGAGAGTCTTGAAGGCTTGCCAGAGTACTCCTGATGAAGGGGGATCACCAGTGGTCTCACTGGCCCACTGGGGTCCTCCAGATGGAGGGAGGGGTCACAGGTGCTCTTGCATGCTTCTGTGGATCCTCTGCATTGAGGGGTGGGTCATTTGTTCTCTTTCAGACCCACCAGTGTCCTCCAGGTGATGGAAGTAGTCAACAGTGCTCTTGTAGGCTCACTGGGGTCCTCCAGATCCCTCCTAGAAATTCTAACACAGTATTTCCTCTCTCTGTAACAAGTATGTCCTTTGTGGTCTTACTTTTACAAAGCAGGTAACAGTCTGCTTCAAAGTCCCTTAGTGTGTTTCCCAGAAGGAAGATGAACTCATCTGAAAAAACACTGCATAGGAAGGAAAGTGACTGTAGACATCCTCTTTCCTGAACCTAGATGCCATCTGCAAGGCTACAGCTACTAAGGAAGGACAGACAAAAATGTTAAAAACTTGCTCCTATAAGCTGAATACATGAGGAGAGTGATGTGCTGCAAAATAAAAGTATTGATCACTTCTGAGTCTCTGGAGTCCAGTTTCAGAATGACCTGGTTTTTGACAAGACTGGCAAGGTTGGAATGCAGAAGAATGCTAGACTGGATAACTTCATCAGTGGTTTCATTTTCCAGTCACCTTAGGAACTTACCAAATGCCCGGATCAAGGCTTTCAGTCACAGTCCTCTCCACCAGGGCATCAAAGTCCATGAATGGACGATTCTGAGGCAGAACAGCTACTGCCAGGACTCACAGTCTCAGAATCAGGTTTTCAATTTGCACAAGTTGCATTTTGTAGGCAACTTTGGTAACAAAGGTATGCATATCCTCAGACAGTTTCTGTGAGTTATATCTTAGAGTTAAGTTATATGGGCTCCAGCTCATCCTCCCAGCTGCCAGAGATCATGAACTTCTAGGATTTCCTAAGCCAAAAGAAACCACAACTGGATTGTTGAAAGTCAGAGGGATTCTCTCTGAAAACATTGGCAGCGTCCATGCATAATTTGGAGACCCTGTATCACTTCGATCATTTTAATTTCAAGGTTATTGTTCTTAGACAGATGTGGTGGTGCTTGCCTATAATCCCAGTGAGATAGGACAGTAGGGCATGGCAAAACTGGCTGGAGAAGTTGGCCTGACCTGTAAATTACAAGCTTCTGAACACTGCTCAGAACAGTACCCAGAGCCCTGCATGTGAACTTTTTGAAAGAACTCAAGCAGGTTTTCAATAGGATGGCCTAGACCTGACATCAGCCTGAGATTTTGGATTCCATAACCGCCACTCAGGACCCTGATGTAGAAGTTCTTTCAGGTTTATTTGAGATTTGAACAGCATAAGAGGACGGATGAGGGCCAGGGATATGGCACAGCAACACAGCACCTGCCTGGCAAGTGTGAGGTCAGGTTCAATTCCTGATACCAAAGGAAAAAATATATATAGAAAAATGAGCTATGAAGAGCTTGCTATAATGACTTTTCTTACAATATCTTGTCCTGCTTTCTCTGGAGTGCTCTTTTATCTTGTTTTTCCCCATTTTACTCATCCCAATGTCCTTCTGCAGAGCCAGTTTCTCCCCTACTCATCTCTTTTACTTTCTTGAATAAACTTTGTCACTGTTTTTTGCTTGTTTTGTTCAACCTGGAATCTAACTCCAGAAGGAGAAGCAGGCAACCCTGTAACATTTATTTGGTGAGCTACTTTCAGAAGCAGGATACCCAGTAGCACCAGCACTCTGGGAAACCAAGGTATAAGGATTATAAATTTAAACCCAACCTACTGAGCAATTTAGCAAGACCCTATCTCAAAAATCCAAAAAGGATCATGACAGTGGTGGTGAGTAGAGCTCAGTACAAAGGCTCGGTGTTCAATTCCCAATACCAAAAAAAATTTTTTTAAATTACTTTGCTTGCAAGGTAGGGACAGGGAGTCAGAATAATCGAAAAATAACTGACTGGTTAACATGAAATTACTCCAAGTTGTCTTTTTTGGTGTGTGTAAAGATACAAAAAGGAACCTTCATTATCATGCTAATCAAAATCAGTCTATTTGGAAGATTTGTCTACTATCTGCCCAATCCTGATTTCTCAGATCAGTGCTCGCTTTGGCAGCATTTGTACTGATTTCTCAGGTCAAATTAGATTAGCTTCCAATTTATGATAAAAAAAAAACCTTGATTTGACTAACAGCAGCCTAGTTTCTTTGTGTCTAGTGAAGAAACTTTCAATATAAGACCTTCAGGCCAGACATGGTGGCCCTTACCTGCAATTTCAACACTTGGGAGGCTGAGGCAAGGGGATCACTGAGAGTCTGAGGCAAGTCTGGGCTACATAGTGAGTTCAAGGCCAGCCTGAACTGCATAGAAAGACTTCATCTCAAAAATAAATAAATAAATAAATACCTTCTGCAATGTTTATTTAATAGTCAGTGCTCAATAAAATGTTTGAAATCTACTTGATTAAAACTAGATATCTCCCACCCAATATCTAAGTCTCTTTTGTGACTATATTATTCACATATTCATAAATAAAGAAATAAGCTAAGTAAGCTTTCCTTAAATTGAATTTAAATAAAGCAAGCTATAAATAAACACTGTCCTTGAATTTTATACCACTTGTTTAACCATATACAAAGATTCAGAAATACATTTAGAAATAAGAATATACTTTTCCCCAAAAGACACATGGTTGTCCTCGACAATAGCTTCAAAAGATTAAGAGCATGTGTCAAATCACAAAATTCAGCCATCATCAATAATTCAGATAAGTAAATTTTTATCCATCATCTAACATGTACAGGTGACTGAGCTTGTCATTTCAGGGGGGGCGTAAAGATGAATAAGATACAGCACCTACACCAAAGAACTTACTCACTTCTTATGAATTAAAAGTATCGACAACTTTTTAATACACAGTTTTATCTTCTGTTCTCAAGAAAACTTACACTGGTAAGAGTAAAATCATGTGTGGCCCTTTATGATGAGTTGAATCCTATAGTCAAAATACTAATGCAGAAAGAAAGGAGGGGAATGTTAATAATTTTTTCCTAGGAAATTGTGACTAGAATCTCCTTTCCCAAACCATACTTTATTTGCCAAAATGTTTTTAGATGAGCTTTCATATACAGTATATTCTAAATACAATTTGGCCAACAGCTAGCCATGTACAGATAGAAATCAAAGATGGACTGGCTTTTTAGCCTTCTGATGACCATTGTCTGCCCTCTTATTCAGGAGTCTTAAAGGGGGGACCCCCATATTGGATTCCAAAGTATTACCCATCAGCTGAGAGGTCTTGCTCAATTCACACAGAAATCACAAAGTGGCAAACTGTAGCTCTTCAAGGTTAACAGGCGTGGGCTTTGAATACCAGTGCCTATCAGATCATGTAGTGTCAACTACTCTCAGCTTTTAATGCAAGTGGCTACCAGCTCTTTTAATGTTAGCATCGCTTCTTGCAACTTGGAGCCAGCAACTACTTAAAAGTCTTGTGAAATCTTCTGACCACTGGAGAAGGTGGCTGTTGGTTACTTTTCTCTTGTTGCTAAGACAAAATACTTGATGCCCAAAATGAAGGAAAGAAAGGTTTATTTAGCTTACAGTTTTGGAGGTTTCAGTCCATACTCAGATGGCTCCAAGGTAAGGTGGCATGGCTGAGGGTCAACCATTCAAGGAGGCTGTGGCAGATACCATGAATGACCAGAGCAAAAGAGCAAAAGGGCAAAAGGGGAGGAGCATGGAGAGAAGACTTTCTGTGCATGGCACTCACACCCATAATCGCAGCATTGAACCTTGGGTCATTCACAAACTCTAGAAGCCCACCTCCATGACTGCATGAGGCTCTGGGGAGTTGTCCAGACACAAACTGTAACAGTGGCTCTGCTATTCTTCATTGCTCTCCATTTTTCTCTGCTACCAGCTACTATCAGTGTTACCAGTCCTGGCTGCCAATGGCTTTTGACTCCAGCAGCTTTTGGTGTTATCAACCATGGCTGCTGGTAGCTTTCCACACTAGAAGCCCTTGGTGCTATCAGTTCCAATTGCTGATCACTTTGGGTGCCAGTGACTTTAATGTTACAAGTTCAGCATGTCCTACGTAAAATAAAAATCACAACTAGGCAGGAAGAGGCTTTATTAGGATTTAAGGTACAGCATAAAAGGGAATAGTACCCAGTTTGAACCTTGTTAAGGTATGGGGAGATTGCTAATAAGGGAAGCTTGCTTATGTGTGGTGTGACTTTCTGTTTGGCCATGTGTAAGAGAGGGGCCCCTTAAAGACCTGAATGAACAGGACAGCAGAAAAGCAAGAGTGTTCAGAGAGTCTGTAGTGTTAGCCTGTAGTCTTCTTCTTAAAGTGACTTGCCAAATAAATGTTACTGGGTTTTGGGTTTCTTGTCTCTCCTTCTAGAGTTGGATTCCAGGTTCTTTTCCTTTTGAACAAAGAATTGAACAAAATCAGCAAAAGACAATGACAAAGTTTATTTGAAAATGTAAAATTGAAGGGTAAAAGAGAAATTGGCTCTGCAGAGCAAACTTGAACTGAGTATAAGAGGAAAAAGCAAGATAGATGTACACCCTGGAAAACATAGGGTGGGCTATCATGAGGAAAGGCATGATAGCAAGCTCTCCATGGCATCTGTGTCCTTTTATGCCATCCAAATCACAAGGGAACCTGTGAGAATTTCTATATCCAGGTCCTAAGAGGCAGTGCTGGCATCCCATGCCTTTTTTTCCAGCCAGCCTAAGCCACAGTCCATCTTCTATCTCATTAGGGAAGAAACATCTGGGATAGTTCTATGATTGAAGCCTGCTGGAGCCAAAGCAAATATTTGGTCAAGTGGCTGTGGAGTGCCTGATGCAGCTGGGTTAGCTGCAAGGTTGCTGGGGCAGCTATGGAATACAAGTGCCTTTTGGGGGAAATTGGACCCTTCTCTCCTGTCTCAATTTTGGTTCGAGTTTGCTGTAAGACCCATAAAATGAAGACAATCATCTGCCTTCTCAATGAAACACAACAAACCAGTAGACTATAGCTCTTATAAGAATGAACCCTATTATGTCGAATGCAATTTGGAGAACTCCTCTAAAGATAAAACTTAGAACATAAACAAAAGTTGAACATGTCATACCCAGAGACAAACAATTCTAATAAACCCTTAGTTGAGCTAATGTTTGAAAAAGCAGCATGACATAGATAAAGGGCATAAGAACAACACATAATTAGGGCCAAGGCCAGAATGAATAGTTAACCTTTTCTCTGATATCCTAGTGGCTTTTGCCTACCTTAGCCTACTAGTCTTTTAATGTTAGCAGCCCTAGTTAGGCAAATGCATCATTTGAGAAAATGTTCTACCCTGAGTCTGGATATACTTAGAAATAAAGGGTACCAGAATATGCCACACCAAATATGCCACTTTGGTATAGGGATTATTTTGAATTACAGGCAACTGAGCACCTGCAGGTGCAAGAAAAGCTCTTTACCTCTCCCTAATTGTCTAAAATGAAATAAAAATTTTTGCTTTTATAGAGAAAATTTGAATTCATGAGGGAAATATACAGTGTGTGTGTGTGTGTGTGTGTGTGTGTGTGTGTGTGTTACTGGGAATTAAGCAAGGCCTTCATACTGAGCAACATTCCCAGCCCTTTCTCATTTTTTATTTTGTGAGAGGGTCTCACTAACTTTCTAAATTGCCTAGGCCAGGCTTGAATTTGTGGTGCTTCTGCCTCAGCCTCCCACAGTAGTGGCACCATGTACCCAGAGTGCTCAGATTACAGGTATGTGCCATGACACCTGATTGGAATTTTATATTTGATAGTGTTTCCATATCAGGAAGAGAGCTGCACCAAAAGCCTATCACTTAAGTTACTTCTGTCTGTGTAATATGAACAACATGTATTCATCACCTTCTCACAACTTGTCTCACTTGCTCTGAAACTCAAAACTCCTTTTCCTTTGTTTAACCTAAAATAACATAAACTTCATTTTTTTCCTTAGTGAGTTCCAGTGCATGTGTATGAAATTAAGACTGTTTATTTCTTTCGTTAATGTGTCTATTAGTTTGATTCATGGGTTCCAAGTCACTGGCTCTAGAACAGTAATGTTGTTACACAAGGGCTTGGTCTGCTCACAGTACAAAGGAAACAAATCAGTGAAGAAATAAAACAGTGGTAAAGAAAAATCTTTATTACAATGACATAACTGATTCAAAAACTATCACCCCACAGGGCCATTTTGCAGGAAGGCTGATTTAGGGGCAACTTGTTCAAGAGATGGTTGATCACAGACTTGTGGGCACCTTCTCACTGGTGGGCAGATAATACACGTTTGATCCTAATTGCTTAGTCACAAGATGATTTTCAGTTTTACAAATCTCAAAAACAAAGATCCTTATTTCCTTAGGATATTCTTGCCACCAATTACATTTGCCTATATGCAGTTCCTGACATTCAAGAGTGGGCAGGCTAGAGGGTTAGCTGCCCTGAGACCCTCCTGCTGATTACCAAACTCTTAATAATAAAAGTAAATCTATTTCACCTGGTTATTATAGACAACAAAGAGAGGTTAAATAGGAAGGTGGGCATGAGATATGATCTCAGTGCTCAGCTTCAATAAATGGAAATGGATTTTTCCTACCCTTCACAAGCATATAAATCCTAACAAATTTGTTAATAGAACTTGGTTTCTGTGTTGCTTTGAACATCTCTGAGTGAAGTTAATGTAGATTAGAAGGGAGCACAGCCAGGCTAACATAAACCAAGAGCCTCCCTCCAGTGTGGAAGATTAATGACAAGTTTCTGGATTTTCTGGGTTCTTGGGATGCTTATGATTCACATAGCTGAGAGAGCCCTGTATCATTCTTTCCACTTATGTTTGACCTAACATACTGTATGGCACTCGTGCCTCATGCTACTCGTCCTCTCAACCAAAGTTCAAAAGAGCATTTAAGACCTTAAAACAGGTCTGAAGGAGGACTTGTTAAAATGGGCTTACTAGTGCAAAGATCAGCTCTCTCCAATGATAATTTCCCATTTACTCCTAAAGGGCAAGAATGGTATTATATTGATTTTTGTGTGTTATATCTCCTATATGTCAACTCCATTATGTGCACTATACTTAGTTAAAAATAATACAGTATGAAATTCTTAGAGGAAAATGTTTTTCTCTAATGTCTTAGTGGCACTGTGAATTAAACTTAGTGGCATGTGAGAAAAAGTATACAATGAACAATCTGCATACATGCAGGAGTATCTAGTGATGAGAACACAAAGGAATTGTTAGAATTTGGGGCTTACAGGGCTGGAGAAGTAGCTTAGTGGTAGAGGGCTTGCTCACCACATGCAATGACACATACAAAAACAGGAATGTAAAGCTTATAAAACTAACAGAAAGAGAAAGGCAGTGATAGAAAAAGCAAACAGATGTTTTCATTTTTTAGAAAGAAGAATAGGTTTTTCAAACAAGAGGGAGATATTGTTTGTGGGAATGTCCGCCAATACAGCTATAATAGTGGTTCTGTCTTCTTCCCTGGGAAAGGAGATTCAGAGTAGATTACTCAATCTCTTCCCCAAGACTGCTCTGAGGAGGAAATATATGGCAGCCTCATTTCCCAGAAGTTTTTATTCTAAGTCAGAGAAGGAACTTTGGGGTTTCTTACCACATCTGTTGAATCTCGAATATCTTCAAGTTAAAATAACGTTCATATCAGTTCTGAGGTTCTGAGCGGGTCCCACTTAATAAAGACTAAACTGTATGAAACATAATGTGGAACACAGTTCCTACTTGACATAAACTAAATAAAATGTTTCCCAGGCTGATCACCAAAAGATTTTATTCTTTCAAGGAGGCTGTTAATTTGAATACTGCTGGATGGAGGTTACTAAATGCATGTCTTTTAGATCTCAGCTTGAAGAGCCAACAACTCTACCTCAACTCCAGGCCTGGCTATGTGGATCAAAGAGGCAACAAACCCTCCTCCTGCCCAAGTTTCTTCTGTAAAGGTAAAAGTCTTCTCTTTGTTTCATTCTGATAATTTGCATAACTAGAGAAATTAAACTACATGAACAAAATTACGAAAGCAGGAAGAAGCATTTAGAATGCACTGACTTTGTGGCCTGTTATTTTGCTTGTTTTTTTAAGAACGTTGGTTGGCACAGCTGTAGCCATCCTCATTATCACCCAAAGAAAGGACTCAAAGCACACAATGCACCTCCCCAAGACTCTTTGTTCTAATCCTAGACTTTTTTCTTCTATTTCCTCCACTGAATACTCTCTCCATCTTACCTCCCCAAATTTGCTAGACAGGGTAGCAGAAAAGCACAAAATTTGGAGACAATTCCTAGCCAAGTCCCCTAGATGTCTTAGGCACATCACAGCTAGTTGCCCAGTTTGAACCTTGTACCCTACTCCTGTAGGTTAGGATATGCCACCCCCAAAATATTACCTTTGGCATACAGATTATTTTGAGAAACTTCAGACACAGGATAAGCTCTAAAACGAAGTGAAAATTGCTCCTTGTAAAGGGAAATTTCCATCTGCAAGGGAAATCTTCATTTATAAGATGGCTTCCCAGCTCTGTACCAGAAACAAGATGATTAAATCACTGGAGTATCTTATCAAAGAAGAAGTCCTCAAAAAATCTGCATAAAAAAACCTTATCGTTGTCTACCATGATTTTCCTAGACACCTGCCTATAACTGGCCTCCACACCCTTCTATCTTTATGTCAGTTGAAAATTATGTTTAACTTTGAACTCAAAGCTACTTCTTTGAGAATTACTCATTTGCCCCTGTGTGTCTCCCAATTAGATATGAGGTGGTTGTGCTAAAACACCCATTTGTTTTTCTCTTGTTAATCTTTTGCTGTGGGAATTCATCCCAACTAAGAACTATGAAGGCTAGAAGAAAATTCAATTTTTCCTCTCTTATACATGCCTCTTCTTCCTCCCTCCAGAAAGAGTTTATTGAAAATACTAGAAAAAGGATGATAAACATGTCTCTGTCTGTCTCTTTCTCTCTCTCTCTCTCTCTCTCTCTCTCTCTTTCTCTGTCTCTGTTACTCTCTGTCTCTGTGGGTATTGAAGATGCCTAATATGTTACCTCTTCCTTTACATATTGCCTTAAACAAACTTCTTTTTTTTTAACCTCTTCAAGGACTCTATGTTCTAAGAAAAATCTGCACCTAAATGATTAAGATATTGACAATTAATGTCAATTATTCCAGGAGAAAATAACAAGAGAAATTTTGGTCCTAAGCCTTAATTAGTGATCTTTCTTTAGATTTACAGAATTGAGAATATCTGACAACCTTCAGATAACATCAGGACATTTATTGAAGAGTGGACCTCTGCAGCATAAATGATTACTCTGCCTTGCTAAACACATGCTTTCTTAAATTTCCTATGTAAATTCTTTTTTACTGTTATTAGCTATGATGGTTCTTAGGATGATAGTCTAGTCTTTTTCCAATTGGCTGTCTTATTATAATAAAGTTTTTTCTCTATCACTGCCTTGCCCTTTAATTAAATGGGTTCAGTCACACAGTGAGCAAACTGAGCCTTTCACACAGTGACAGTTTTACAAAGATACAAGGAAATAAGAGACTTAAAAATATCATAAATGTAAATGTAATCAGGGTTCTAGGTGCTGGGGATTTCTTGTAGAGATGCTGTCTAGGTTCTTTCTGCCTTAGACGAAGAATTGGTCAAGGTAAGTGAAACACTTAGCGAGGTCTTACATTTATTAAAGGTAGGAAGACAAATACTCTGCAGAGTGAATGTGGGCAAATTCAAGGTAGAAAAGGAAATATACTCCACAGGGTGAGAGTGGACCACTGAAAAAGACAGCTCACGGTGGCCATGAGGATAATGGCTACCATCTTCGGTATCTCTCACTCCTCAGGCTGACACCAGATCTAGGCTGTCCTATCAAGAACCTGCTTAAATTCTCAAAAGAATTGAAGGTAGCATTCTCTGGTTGGTCCCAAGTGCAGGGCTTGGGTAGATTTCTCCTGGATTCCCATGAATGACAGGTCACACCCACTTGCCCAGCTGGCTGATCATGCCCTAATCTATGCCCCATAAGGAATTTGGGGAGTCCATTTGCGTGGGTGCTCTGCTTGGGAGTCACACTTGATGACAATACTCTAAGACACCAAAGGGAAAGGCAGGCAGCGAGATCAGGGACTGGGGGTACAAGTGGACCAGCAACTCCTGAGCTGAGCAGCCACAACCAGCTCCATCTGCACTGTCCCCAGAGCTTAAGCTAGGGGGACACATAGATGTTTCAATGGAAATTTATGCATTGCTTAGGCTCTGGAAGATTTCCCTTGGTTACCTGACTATATGGGAGCTATTGTTACCTGCCATTCAGGTCCGTACACCACTGGAGGTCAAAGAGAAAAAAAATTGTTTTATTTAAAGCTAGCTCACAGGAGTTGGAGAGGCCTCATTTTGACACAAATCACCTTCTTCCTTTCTCAGGTGTATAAGGGCATTTCAATAGTAAGGGACACAAGGGTGTGGAAACACAATTAAAAAATAGACACTTCTAGATTTCCTTCATCCCTCCAGCCCTTTTCCTCTCCCTGCCATCCCCACAGAAACTGAACAGAACCCAACCCTGACCTCCTGGGACCAGTGTCTCCATAGTCTGTCTACTCATTTGAAGTCAGGAGAGGAAGGGGTTGAGGTTACCCCCTTGACTTGAGAAAGTGTAGAGGAGTGGACTTGTCTCTAAAAGAAAAAAAGTCTAATTTAAAACTCCATTTTCCTCTGCCTGTTACGCAGTTTTACAAATCTATGGGTTGTGTAGAACTAATAATAATGCAAAGTAATTCTTCACTACTGGCATACAATTCTATTTTATAAGGTAGAGTTTCCATTAGTTTCTCTCTCTCTCTCTCTCTGGTGTTAAAAAATATTTTGGGTCCTTTCACACATTTATTTTACCACTTTTATACTCCATATGTTGATGCTTTTCAACTTTTGGTTTGCTTGTAACATCTCACCAATTTAGTAGAATCTTTAGCAAGTGAGATATATATATATATCCCACGAGGATCTAAGACTTAATAAAGGAAGCTTGAGCTGAGGACTGACACTAACACCTGCTCAAGGCACATTAGCCTAATAATAGAAAGTTCACTCAGAGACCTTACCTTTCTCCTTTCCTTTCCTCTCCCCCACCCCCAACCGAGACGCTTCAGTTGAAACCCTACTACTTTCAGGGAAGGTGCTTCCACTAAGTTTGTGGGTAGGTTTATTTCCAATCTACCTGACTTGGAAGGCAAGCTGGGTTGTGTACTAAATCTACTGGAACCTGGAGTCATTCGCACATAAATAAATTTAACTTAGCCTCTCAGAGTCCTTTATGTCAGTAACCGCAAGAAGCTACTGAGTAATTTTCATAACTAAAGGGCAAGCTGTGGATATGAATGCTAAATAAGGCTCTTTAAGGATAAAAATCAAAAGCTATCCTCTTGACAGTTAGTACATAACTACCCTCCTCTACTTATCCCCTTCCTCTTTCTCCCTAATGTGGCTGCTGGAAGGCACATTATTTATCATATATTCACCAAAAAGTATTTGGTACCCAAACAGACCAGAGCACACAAAAGAATGTAAGTGTATTTGAGCTACCTGAGAATTCCTTGATGTGTTACTGTGTTGAAACTCACCAATTCAGAGGAGATGATATAGTGGGTACCATAGACTACCAGGATCTAAAATAAAATAAATAAAATAAAGTAAATAAAATAAAACTCATTGGGTTTTTTTTCCCCACTGCAACTTGACCAAAGGCACCCTACAGTACAGTGGTCTTGAGAATGAACTATAGGAATCTCTTGTTATAACTATTTATATGCCTGCTTTTTCTGTATTTTTAATTTAAAATAATTTTTCACTTTGTTTTATTTTTGAATATTTTATGCTACTTGTCTTAGTTATATCCTTGTTCCTGGGATAAAATACCTGACTCCCACAAGTTAAAAACTTTAATTTAGTTTTATTTTCTTTCACAGTTTGTAGAGATTTCAATGAATAGTCAGTTGGCTCCAAGACAAAGTGGCATGGCCAATAAGCATGGAAAAGGAAACAGACTTCTTAGCATGGCAGACAGGAAGCAACCACCAAGGAGTCTTCCTTTCCCTTTTTATTCCATTCGGGTTACAAACCTGTTGGTTGGTGCCACCCATACCCAGAGTGCGCTTTTCCAGTTGTCAAATTTATCATGTTACCTAGATACTGAAAGAGGCAACATGATCAGGGAACCACGATTCTCTCATCAATCAGATAGTTTCCTCATCACATCACACATTCTGAACTGAGTCTCTGTAGACTGTTAACAGACAATAGCTATAAAGTGGTACAGAGAAACTGGAGGTTGGTGGTAGCATGACATTTTAGCATAGCAATTATAATGACATTGTTGTATTAGAACCATGAGATGTTATTGTTTCTGAAACATGTTCAAGAGTTTATCTTAGTATAGAAAAATCTTTTAGTCAGTCATAGTCACCTTAATCTAATTATAAGTTATTGAATGACATAAACAAACTTTTACCCAATTGTATCATCTTTTCTTAGAATTTCATTTAAGAATGTCATTCAATGCACTACTGTTACAAAGGTCATCAGTCAAACCCATTTTTTATATCATTTTGATCGACAGGCAACCCAAGTAGAAACAGGCCATTAGCCTTAAAGGTATTTGTCTCTATTTAAATCAGCCCATTGATAGCAAAATCTTACGTTGTTTGTGGGGGTTTTTTTTTTCTGTTTGTTTTTTGAGACAAGGTATCACTATGTAGTTCAGGCTGATATTGAACTCACTATATAGCCCAGGTTGGCCTTGAACTTGCAGCAATTTTGCCTCAGTCTCTGAAGTGCTGGGATTACATGTACACACCATCATGCTTAGGATAGCAAAATCTTTAAAGACAGAAAATTGAGCTCAAAAAACTGTATTATGTTTAAAACATGGTAACTCTGGGTATTGTAACTAATCATTAGTATAGAAAGGCAGGCACATGGACAAGTATATCAGTGTACTCTCAGATATATATATGGCTTTTTTGCATATATATGTCAAAACTGGTTTTGGTCTCTCCTTGTTGTAATAAAAGTGCAAAAAGGCTGTTTTCTAGGAGGCCTTTTAGAGATCTATTAAGGTTTGGATGAGGGGCCAGGGCATGGCATCCCAGGGACCATTATTTAGTTTTGAAGAATCTCTAGGGGCATTCATCAAAGGAGTTCTTAGCAGCGCTGGCAAGGAGGGGGAGGAATTTTTTCTTCTTTTGCCTTCACGCCTTAAATTTGGGGCAATCCTTTCTGAAATGTCCCCTTTTCTTAGAGAGCCTCCATGAACAGTCTGCAGAGCCCCCTTACAGGGGGGCCCATAAAGGCTGCAATCAGTTGCCTGTGTCGAATTTGTTTCTCCTGCCAAGCTTCTTGATCTCTGTAGTAAAAGATTTTGGGGGCCTCTTTTAATGGAGTGTCTACATCAATTCTTTTTGGGCTCATTGAGTGGCTAGTGGAAATTTTTAGAGGGGACTCTATTTTCCCGGGGTGAGAGGGAAACTTCTTCTGTCTGTCTCTTCATTTTATGGGTGTCATGGTCAGCACTGCCCATTTGAACTGCAGCACTAGAGTTAGCTCTTGTTTCCCTTTGCTGAGGGTCCTGGCAGACAGAAGCATCGCATCTTCCCAGGTTAAATCAAATAAATGGGTGAGCCTGTCAGAAGCTGGAGTGTATTGCTCAGGGTCACTTGTAAAGCTTCCTAGGCTCTTCTTTAATCTCTCTTGACTCTTTCTCATGATTGTACACAGGGAGCTGCTTTTAGGGGGGTATATTTAGTTGGGCGGAGTTTGTCTCCATGTAGGGTGGAGCTGGGCATCAGTCTCTTCTCTGAGGGTGACTTCTCTAAGGGAACATGCCAGATGTAACCACTAAAGGAGCAGGATCTACTGAACAAGTGGCAGCTCACTCAGGGTGGTTGCAGAGAACAAAAAAGGACTGCACATAAGGAATTTCATCGTTCGTCTTGCTTACAAAATAGACCTACTGGACAAGAGTGTTGCAGAAAACAGACCGAACATGGGAAGAAAGAACAGCAAGCAGGTTTAGGAGGCATTTCATTACAGCGGTGGGCTTTTGAATAGGATCTATCCTAAACAACCAGAGTGCTGCCCTGCAGGGTTTCAGGGCTTCTAAAGGGAAAGTAAGTGAGGGGCTGGGGTAGGGAGGGATACAAAAGCAGATTCCATGCATATGATTGGAGGGTTGGGTGACGTCATGGGTTGTTAGGAGAGTCTAAACATTTCAGGTTAAATCATAAGGCTATCAGTTATACAAAGCTTGGGTTATACAAGGAAAGAAATGTCCTGTTATATTTTAAGTTACATTGTAAGGCCATCAGTCACACAAGGGCAGCAAAGAGAGGGGTTTACATAAAGGAAGAAGTGTTCTGTTATTGGGCCTGCTGGCCATGTCTGCTTAGTCTTGGCAGGCATCTTGGGCAGGCTTTTATTTAAAATTTTAATTTTCCACCTTCCAGAGTATTATAATTTAGAGAAGCCCCTGTGGCTATTTTTCTCCATCTCCTGGCAGGTGGAGGGTCCATGCCTCTATAGAATAAAAGATGGGAGCCTTTTTCCTAAGAGTGTGGAGTTCTAGTTCCTCCCAGTGTTTAAGTAGACACTCTCAAGGTGACCAAGGCGGTATGACAGGTTTTTCATCCTCCATCTGTGTCAGGAAAAAAAGGAAAGCAAAGGGCTGTCAGGGCTTAGTCCTCCATGGGGCTAAGGAACTTAGCCCCAGAAACCTATTAGGTTAGGACATGAGGTTATTGGTTAGCCCAGTGTAATAGAAGTGAGAGTCTTTTCTTGAAGGACTGGGGATCTAATTTTTCTAATGTTTGTGGGGGCCTTCTCAAAAAAAGCCAATGAAACGACTGATAAGTTAGCTCCCATCAGCTGAAAAAAGAGCAACAGATGAAGAAACCAGTGATGAATGGAGGTCAGTTAGCCTGAGACCTTACTAGTGGTCAGTTTTCCTCTTACCTCCTATTGAGCCAAAGGAGACAAGCCTCTGTCAAGCATCCCCGAACAAATCATTGCAGAGCAGCTCTGGATGAGGCATCCTCCTCCCTCTGGGGGACCTGTCATGATCCAACGTCCCTGGTACCAACCTCAAGACAACCTCGAGTTCTCTTAAAGTTTCCAAAATGATGCTAATGTCTCTACTTCTCAGATGTATGTAATTGTTAAAAACAAAACAAAACCCTCCCCTTTGCAGGCCCTAATAGGGCCTTCTTCCAAGGGCCTTAGTGGGGGGAAGAATTGGGAGGTGTGAGGAGAGATAGGTCCCCAAATCAGGTCCCCTTGGATGGATGGGCCTCTACCAATATGTTAAGAGAGGCAGGGCTGTAAATCCCCCACAGGTGCAGCAAGTAAAGGATTTCTCTGATGCTGAACTTGCTATGACCAAAACAGGATTTAATGTCCTTTTATAAAATATCTGTGATTGCCAGTATATGAAAAAATAGATGACAAATCAAACCAAAGGGAGTAAATTTTCTTGCCCAGACTAAGTGGATGTGAAAAATCTAACTAACCAAATTCATGACCGGTGACCTGGTAGAAGGAACAACTAGCCATGGGAAACTTTGCCCTAAGAATAACCTGTCCCCATGTGTTAGGGAAAGAAGTTAGAAACAGTGTGTAAGAAGTGTTGCCCTAATGGTCTTGTTTCTATTATGCTGGCAGAAGTGACTTTTCTGAGGTGGGCAGCCTAATTTAGAAACTATTTTGTTCCTCATTGGTAAGATACAGAGTAACAGTAGCTAGAAGGAAGCTAAAGACCTAAATTTCTAGACAGAGAGCATGTTTGGAGATGTGCCAGGACCCCGACTCCCCCTCCCTGTATCCACAGGGCTAAAGGTGGGCTTAACCCTGATTCATGACCATGGCAATACCTCTGGGTGATAGGTGTCTCAGCAGTTAAGTGAGCGTGCCTCCATTTAGCACAGTGAGGTGAAAGTCTGCAATGCCTCCATATGGTGAGCACTGGCACCCATGGTCCTAGTCCGGAGGGTCCTTTATCATTCAACACAACGGGTCCAGGCAGAAGAATTCCACAGTGATCGTTGTGGTGGGCAGTTTCTCTGGTAAGAGAGCCGAGAAGAGGATGGAGTGCCCTCTCGCGTTCACTCTCCTTTAGACTGGATATACTGACCATGAACAGGGGCTTTTCAGTGGTCTCTCCTATAGTCCTCAGTTTCAGCACCAAAAGTTATGTAAGAAGGGAGTCTAGGGACTTAAGAGTTTCCGTGACACAACCCCCATTCCTCTGGTCTGTGTCCTTACCTTGGTGAGGAATTCAAGAATGGGGCAAGGCTAACTCAAAACCAAAGATCCCTCTGGCACAGCATGAGGAACTCAGAAATAAAAGCAGTGCAAAGCAGATGATTATTTATAATATGGTGTAGGTGGAGCTAAAGCTGCCAAGTGACAAGTGACACGGCCCAGGGAACTCAGATGAGTTTCTCAACATGAGGTCTTCGCTCTGCCCATTCTTTATAGGAGTTCTAAGCCAATAAGGGTCTTAGCTTTTGTTGCTGGGGTGAGTTAAGGTTTATGGGGTGTTGGCTGATTGGTGTGCTCTAAGCTGATCAAGACCTTATCCTTTGTTGTTAGGATGAGCTGTTGCTGGGGTGAGCTAAACATCATGGGTCTAGGGACTTTCAGCAAATGCATGTAAGGTGATTCATTCCACACCTGCAGATTTCCAGTGAACAGGTACTCATTTCCAGTGAACGGGTGCTCATTTCAGCCATGCCACATTAACTACTTTATGCCCTATGTACCTATCTATCTCCCCTTCTTTACTGTCCTTACATGCTTAGGCTATTTTTATATTGTCCAATTTGAAAATTCTTGGTTTTTAATGCTAATTGTTTCAACAACCAAGTCCTCCTTGGCTTTATCTTTGCAGTCTGCAACTTTACTGATTTCCTTTCTGACCAAACTCAAAACTTTTTAAATCATTCTTCTGGGCCATTTGCTCTTGATCATCAAGGTAGAGTTGGCAAAGAGACTCCAAAAGTAGGCATGCCACCATCTCAACATTAGACTGGCTTGAAATTTGCTTGAGATTTATTAATCCACTGCCCTTTATCTCAGTTTCCTACAATATCTCTGGACATGACCAAAATACACACAAATTTTCTGTCAAAGCATAATAAACAAGATTTGGAGCCCAAATGTTAATGCAGTTCTTGTTCCCAACAGAAAACTCCTGCCCCTGGCCTTAACTGGCTGCATTACTCTCAGTATTTTGGTCTTCTGAGCTCTAACTGGAATCTCCCATCAAACTAGGCTTACAGCATTCTACAGCTGCTTCTCCAGGTGGCATCTCTAAACCTTTCCAAACTCTTCCTGCAAACCAGTTCCAGCAGCTCCTGAACCACAAGGCCAGGTAGTATCACAGCAATGACCCTACTCCCAGTACCAAAATCTGTCTTAGTTATTTTCTCATTGCTTACCTGGCACCCATAAATTCAAGGAGGAAAAGTTCATTTTATCTCACAGCTGGTAGAGGTTTCAGTCCAAAGCAAGGTGGCATGCAGATGGGCATGGAAAAGGAAACAGTCAATGGCAGGGCAGACAGGAAGCAGCAGCACTCAAAGCAAGAGGTGGGGCCCTAACCCAATAGGACTGGTGCCCTTCTAAGAAGTGAAGAGACACCAGATCTTCCTCTCACCACACCTGCCCCCATACGTACATGAGAAAAAGCCCCATATGTACACAGTAAAAAGGCAGACATCTATAATCCAGGAAGTCAGGCCTCACCCCAAACCATCCCTGCTGACAAACTGATCTTGAACTCCTAGTCACCAGAACTGTGAAACAATAAACTTCTGTTATTCAGTTCTCTCATCCTGTGGTATTTTGCTTTGACAGTCCTCGCAAACTAATATATTTGTCCAATTAACTTCCACTAATTAAAAATGCTAACTGTAGTTGAAGAGGGTGAGATCTCTAAGAAACCACTGAAGATTGCTTTAGCATAGAGAGAAATCCCCTATGAGAATTCAGGGTAATATTTCTGCCTACAACAAAAATGTATGGAAACTCGCCTCAGCTTTCTTCCTTCTGGCCCAAAGTGCAGGAGACTTGTGTCCTCTCTTTTAGTAATTATGGGTACTCAATAGAGCAGAAAATATATCATTCTTTTCACTCATCTTAGGTTTATTGACCATGTCCTGATAACAAAAGACAGATTAACAAGAGAAAAGGAACCAAATTAATTGACTCTAAGTTTTACATGACATGAGAACCTTCATATGTAAATGAAGATCTAAAGAAATAATTAAACTTGAATGTTTTTATAGTGAGTTTGATAAAATGTGGATAGTCATAGAGAGGTATGGTAGGGTAAATGGTCTATTGGTTATAGAATGAATGAAACTTGGTAAGATCTATTTACTCACATTTACTATTACCCTCTGTCTTTGGAGATTCTATGGTTTGAATCTGGAATGTTTCTCGAAGTCCTATGTATTAAAGGATTGATCCCTAGCTTGTGATGTTACTGGGATGTGTTGGAACTTTTGAAAGGTGGGGTCTAGTGATGGGAAGTTAGGTCATTGGGAGTATGCCCTTGAAGAGAATATAGAGACCCTGGCCTCATCATGTATCTTTTTTCTCATTTCCTGTCACCATAAGGTTAGCAGATTGCTCCACAATGAACTAGCTTTGCCTGTGGTCCCTTGCCACTGGTACAAAGCAATATGGCCAATCAATCATGGACCAAAACCTCTGAAACTGTGAACTAACAGAAAACTTTATTTATTGATTGATTGATTGATTTGTTGTTGTTGTGTTTTTTGAGACAGGATCTTGCTATGTAGCCTAGGGTGGCCTCAAATTTCCTGCAATTCTCCAGCCTCAGCCTCCCAATTGCTGGAATTACAGGTGTGCACCACTATGCCTAGCTGCAATATCTCATAGTAATGGGAAGCCAACTAACCCAGGACAAAGCTGTTCCTTTTCCCTGGGTATAGGGAGGGCATCTTTACATATGGGTCTTCTGTCTTGCTTCTGGATAAGGTTATAAAATCCTTCATAGGTTTTATGACCTGCTTCAGGGGAAAGGAGCAGAGGAAAGATCAGCATGATGTTTCTGCTTCTGATTTTTTTCTGATTAAAGTATCCAATCTGCCAGAGTGCCATATTTTGGTATAGCATGTCCTGAGGCTCAAAAACTCCATCCTGAAGTATTTCTAACATTAAAAAGTGTGAGGCCGAAAAAAATCAAAAGGAAATAATCTTCTAAAGTCAGTATAAAGATACATCTGAATATAAATATTATGATATAAATATAAAGATGTAAAGGAATGATAAGTGCACAATGCCTCCTTTTTAAAAGTATTCAATATGAATAAACCTAAACCCAAAGCCCCTATTAAGCACTTGTTTCTCTGTGCTCACAATATTGAGCTCAGCCTCACTTCTATCATTTCTGCTCCAAAAGATCCTGTCCCCAGTAACATCTGACGCTGACTCCCATTGTCTGCCTCTTCCTGATCTACACACACTCAGGGCTTCTTCCTTGTAGCTCCCCATGGCTTCAGTGTTCCTATCCGCTCTGCATTATATCCCTATCTTCTCCAGCATCTTTTAATGGCTCCTACCCTTAGCTTGATATTTGATACTATCTCCACCTATCTTGCCTCAGTATCCTTTTGTAGGCTTTTATCCCATCACGCTGACATCATCTTACATTGTAATCAGGCTGAACTCCTATTTCCTGAACTAGATGCTTTCTTGTCTCTGTTTTTAGTCACAGTATTATTCACCCACAACTTTCGGTGCCTCTTTTTATGAAAAGAGAAAAATTACCCATACTTCAAGCTCCACGTTATCAAATCTTCCCTGATAACCTGCTTAACTCCTACAGCAAACATGTGTATTAAGCATTGGGCATTTATCAAAAATAATGTATTATAATCATTTTTAATTCCCTTAAATTATAAGTTTTTAGTGGAATAGAAAGCAGCTTGTATGTCTATCTTAGCACCTTTCCCTTGCCTGGAGTCCCCTGTGTAGTAGGTGTTTGATAATTAAAGTTGAGTGGTTGACTTCATTTCCCATTGTACAAGTCCACTTCAGATGAAGGAGAGAATTCGGTGGTGGCATCAACAGCTATTAGAGTATTGAGAATGGGGCTGGGGTGCACTTTCTTTGTCCCCTGATTGTGCCATGATAAGTGGCTTTCAAGTGGCCCAGTATAGACCTGACAATCCAGAAAAATAAATACTTAAGCAAGAAGAGTAAGGAAATAACTGAGTTGAGATGAATTTCTCCACAGGTGTCCAATTGTCCACATTCAGCATCTTCAATGTTAGTGATTGCATCATAAACATAATGGAATACCAGAAAGTTTCTGAAAGTATAGAGAAAGAAGAAGAGAGAACTGTAGTAACTAATTAATACAGAGAATCTAAAAGGAACAATCAACATTACCACCAAACAATGGAAGACTGAAATTGTACTTCACAGTCACAGTCTGCCATGGAATGAGCAATGGTCAAGGAAGAAATTTGTTTCCTTCATTCACTCACTCCCTCCTTCCTTCCTTTTTTTCTCCCTTTCTTCTCTCCTGACCTCCTCCCCTCTCTCCCTTCCCCTCCCTTCTCATTCCTTCCCATTCCTTCTCTTTCCATTCCCCTCAAATTCCCCTCTGTCACTGAAAGTCTGTGCTGTAGCTGATGGGTATGCCATGTGCTGATAGTCATCATGTGCTGATTGAATTTTTGCCCTCTCTAGCAATTGCTGTTGGCTGAGAAGATCTGCCTTGGTTATGATCACACTCTGCTATGTCTCATTGCTTGCTAAAAGTTCCTCCCCAACCAGGTTTGGTCTGTGTTCAAGGACCAATTCGTGCAGAAACAGGAAGGCTCAGGCCTCTTTCTCTAGCATGAAACAGCTCTGCAAGGGGCATTCCAAACTGAGCAAATGTCTTGGACCTCTTCAGACAAGTCCTACTAAGGCCTCTAGAGACTGTACTACAACCACCTTCTCCCTCTCGATCCTGCTTCCTTCCTTTTGCCCTTTGGAATCAATTCTGAAGGCATTCCCAAATAAACTTTTTGAATGTTATTCTCCATATCAAAGAGTGCTTTCTAGGGAACCCAATATAACCCCCTTCTATGTAAGTATTGCTGACATTATGCAGTTGACTACCCAGCTTGTAATGATTCTAAAATATTCTGAAGAGAATCACTGCAAACTGGGAGGGAAAACACAAATGACCCAGAGTAGTGTGCTGGGACGAACGACTGAGTTGGGCAAGGACTGCACTCCTGGGTACCTAGAACTGTAAGGAAGCAGAGGTTCAGGAGAAAAAGGATCGTTCTTAGCCATAATCAGTCCTTCCCCAAACTTAGTGTCTGTCCTCTGATAACCTCTCCTTGTGTTCAAGGATGGTTCGATGTCTCCTCCAGCAACTTGCAAAGCATCAGTCCAGACCTCCTATTTCTGGGGCCTTCTTGGCCCTAATATTAATACTGTCTTACTTCTTGAATTAAAATTTTCTTTATTTCCTAAACAGATTTCCTAACACTGACATACAATATCAGGCTATAAGCAACCATGTAAGGACTTTAAGTTCAGAGATGATGATATCAGCTACTAAAATCTAAAATGAAAGCCAGATGCCTCACCCAGGCTCCCTCTTGAAGGGAATGCATCAGTGCACATGGCCACACTGTGCCTCACTTTTCTTACCCTTAGGATGGGTACATTCACTCTCAGACTGGAAAGGATTTTATAAGTTGGATTTGCAAAATCAACATCGAACGGACTACTAATTTCACATGCATGTTCAGTTTTTCAGATATATATTAATGTTTGCACATGATTTTCAGTCTTAGGAGCCTGTCTTCTTAACTGGACTAGCAATGTTATCTTTAGGATGAAGTTGTATGTTGAATCTGGCACTACTGATACAGAAACTGATAAATTAATGTTGAAAAATTTCAGGAGATATTCTCCAGAATTTCCATTTCCAGTTTGCAAGACACATGAAAAAGAAAGAGGGCTTCCACCTGGCCAGTTCTGTCTCCCTTCAGCCCCTTCCCTGGAGACACATTGTAAAATAGTGTTTGCTGAAGCCAGGCTGTCACATAATGCTGCTTCTTCGAGTGCCATAACCTTAATTACTGTTGCCTATTATTCAAAAACACTAATTGAGTCATGGTCCCATTGCAAATGTGACTTAACTTGCTGTTTTATTGCTTGCTCAGACACCACAAATAAAAAATAATGGCAGTTGTAATTAACTCAGAACCAGGTATATAACCTGCCCCTCAGCCCGTGACGGGTAAAAGTTCAATTAAAAAGTAAAGTTACTAACAGAGTAAGGTTTGGTTATACATTTGTCAATTTTGTGACAGGACACAAGAATTACCCCATACTACCAGAAAGAAATTGCTAGAGACTTAAAGTAAGTTTATTTTGGTGTTTTTAAAGATGTAGTTCTGAGAATAAAGTAATTAAAATTACTACATGTATTAAGTTGTAAGATTAGTCACTTACTTAAAGAGCTCTGATAGGCTATGTGTTACAGAGTCATGAAAAGTACAATAGAAGTGAACAAAGGAGAAAAAAATAATATGAAGCAATGATAAAAGGAAAGGAAAACCTTAGAGAACTGTATGCATATAACACTAAATGTCACTTTTTGGCAGATTTTAAAATGATAATCTACACAAGACATTACTTCACACTCCTCTGTACGGTTATTATCACCAAAAACCAGTTGGCAATGATGTGAAGAAATCTGAATCTTTGTGTATCATATGCGGAAGTATAAAATGATGCAAGGACTTTAGAAAACAGCCTCATGGTTCAAAAGATTAACAAACTGAACATACAACCCTAACATTTCCAGTGCTAGGTTGCTCAAGAAAATACAAAACTTGCATCTATACAAAAACTGTAAAGCAATGTTCATAGCAACATTATGCATAATAGCCAAAAGGTGAAAACAACTTAAATGTCTATTGATGGATGGATATGAATAAGCAAAATTTAGAATATCCACAAAACAGAATACTACTCAGCCATAAAGGGATGAAATTCTGATACGATGTACAACATGGATGAATGTTGAAGACAATATGCAAAGTGAAATAAGCCAGGCACAAAAGCCCAGAGGTTGAGGTGAGGGTTATAATTCAGTGACAGAATTTGTGCCCAGCGTGTATGAGGTCCTAGGTTCAATCCCCAGCTTGAAAAATCAAACCCAATAAACAACAACAAAATCCTGTATATTGTATGACCCTCTTTAGATGAATACAGAAATACATAAAGACATAACTGCTAATGATAAAAGTTTTGTTTTTGTGGTGACAAAAGCATTCTAGAATTAAATAGTGGTAACGGTGCCACAATTCTATTGCTATACTGAAAATACTGAATTGTGCACTTGTAAAAAGTGAATTTTATAGTACACAAATGATATCTCAATTTTAAAAGGGTTCTCAAAGAAAATAAATAAGAAATTGGAATGATGCAGATTCCTACATAAATGAGCTCACTGAGGCACACCAGAAACAAACGGGGGTGTAGTAATTATTGGCCTATTTTACAAAGGGTGAGCCTTTGGACTGAGGCCAGGATATTCCACAGCTTCCCTCTTTAAAACAGACACCTGCCGCCTTTAAGAGGCTAGCAAAGCAAACGACTGAGGGAATAAAAATAACTCACAGTTGAAGCAGAGGAATCAAAATAGGCCCAATCCTTGAGCCACTTACCCAAATACATACCATGAACTTAATTCTTCCCACAATTCTGGTCTCTTAAATTTGTGAACCACGGTGCCACGGTACATACAGAGAATATGTAATTTATGTCCCTTTAATTTTTTTCAGAAGCAGTCTGGTTCATATGGAAATTGAAATCTCATGATTTCTGTGATTTTTAAAATTATCACTAAATGTTCCAAACAGTTTAAAATTAAATCCAATCTGCTCTAATGATGCAATCAGTACTACAGAAGGGTGCAGAATCTCTTGGATAAAGGTGCTCAAGCTCTCTCTTCCCTGGCACACAGTGCTTGGACATTTTTGCAGGAAGGAGAGAAATATGGAACTGCTTGGTTTATCAGAATTTGTGGAGAAATTCTGTAGCTAATGGATCATGATCTGGTATTTCTTAGTTTGGGAGTCATTTTGATGATACATTCTGGATCACCCCCCACCCATCTAAATCACTTAGTTTCTACTGTTGTTTTGTTTGGCTTTGTTTTGAGATAAGATCTCATTATAGAGTTCAGGCTGGCTTTGAACTCACTATAAACTCAACAGGCTCAACTCAAACTCACAGCGATCCTCCTGCCTCAGCCTCCACAGTGCTGGAATTATATGCATGCCCCATCACACCTGGATAGCTGTTACTTTCCTAACTCCTGTGCCCCTTGTTTACCTTCCTCTCAGATTGCCCTTCTGGTTGCCCTGTGCTGCAATGGACTTCTCTCAGCTTCAGCCTCAGCTCTGACACTTCCTCATCCACCTCACCCTACACCTCTCCTGGGAAAGGGCCCTGGTTCTCAGCTCAGCATCCATACCACAGGGCAGCCTGAGAATTCACCCTGGAGCTGCCTGCTTGATTCAAATACAATAGGTATGGCTGCTTCCAGGCTAAGCTGCACACGGCCCTACTGAACCTCTTGGTTTAGGGGAGCCCTTTTTCTGCCCTTAGCTCTTTTCCTATTCCTGTTTCATCCAAAGCTAAATGATGCAAAATTTGGGCACATATAATCCAGACCTGTTCTCAACAATCCCCTAGGGCAGGAAAAGTCAAGATTTGTCCCTTTCATCATCAAACAATAAATCTTAAATTTCTGTGATCTCAAATTTCTCAGTTGTACATAATCTTAAATATCATGCCTAATCTCCTCAGGATGACAAGATGAGCCGGGTGGCCCATGATTAGATTTGTTGTTGAAGGAGTTTGGGAAGGGTGTTGATGAGTTGGAAAACTTTAATTGTCTTTCAAGTTTCAGAGGCTGAATGTTATTTCTACATTCACACTGCAGTACCCCAAGTCTCCCAATCCCATGCCATACTCTCCTTTCCCCAAGGCAGATGGATGCTTGGGGCCAACAGATTTTGCCTGGTATTCAGAAGGGAAAGTGAGAAATAGAACTTAATATTTTTTAAACTATTGTTTTTTACCACATTAAAAGAAAGACTTTAAAATAGTTTTAAATATTTTAACTGACACAACAATTCTGCATAACATTTATGGAATACAGTAACATATTTTATTATATGAATACAACATGAATTATCAGGTTAGAAGAATTTGCATATGTATCACTTCTAATGTTTAACCTCTGTGTTGCAAACATGTACAAAATCCTCTTTACTAGCTATTTTTAAATACAGCCATAGTTACCCTACTGTGCTATGAAATATTAGAAGTTATTTTTGATATCAATTAAACCCCACTTTCCAATAACCACCCTCTGTCCAATTCCTTCCCTCCTTCCTTCCCAGTCCTTGGTAACCCCTTATCTATTTCTGTCTCAAAAAACAAATTAATTAATTAATTAATTAAAGCTTTCAGTTTGTTCACAGACTAAGTTTGGCTACAGTTCACTACATAGGAACTCAGTTCAAATTTATTTGAATGTAATAATTATATATGTACACCTTATTTGATGGGGAGAGGAGTTAGTAGTTAAAATATTGAAGAACCCCTGATAGTTTGAGTATTGAAGTACAAACCAAAATGTTTCAGTTTTCTAGACGACAAAGTGCCTTTTATGACGCTCACAGCAGGTGCCCTTGCACTGCGGGGAGAGAGAGATGCGTATAAATGGGTGACATTGTTGAAAGAATCCTTGAGACAGCCCAGGAACCAGACAGCCTGGTATCAGATTCTGGCTCTGACACTTAGTGTGTGACATGGATGAGTTACCTATTCTCTGCCTTACTTTACTCATTTGCAAAACAGGAACAATAATTTATAGGGTACAGAGACAAGTAAGTAAAATAATATGTATGAAATCCTTAGAACCGTGTCTGCCACATAGTAAAAACAATAAATATTATATGTAGATGCATAGCTAAAATGTAATGTAATTGTGATATGAATCTGACTCCCTTAAAAATCTCAAGAAATAGGCCAAGTCCTATGCTGAGCATTAAAATGTCAACGTTAAGAGAGACATAGTCCTTGTCATTGGGTTCTTAACAAAGCTGAAGATAGACAGACACCCACCGCAGCTCATTGTCTATGGGCAAGAGCATGGGTTCTCTCATAGGAATCCCTCAGTTAGCCAAGGCTGTTTGACTTTCCAGGTGCCAGACAGGCCAACCCACCTGAACCTCACCTCAGTCGATGCGGGCTTCCCTGGTCACCCCTGGTTAATTGCTGGGCCCTCCTGCTCCTTTGCAGCGGCCTGGGGCTGAGTTCTTCCCTCATAGAAACACAAGAGGGCGGTAAGGGCACTTGGACTTGAAGGTGAATGAAGGTCTTAAAACTGAAGCTTCAAAAGGAAGAAAATAGAGATGATAGAAGCAAGGAAGGAAAAGGGAGGAAAGGAAGAAAGATAAATAGAAGGAAAAAGAAAAATAGTTTGAAAAGAGCCAAGGACACATTTTAATGATTTCCCCAGGTCCTTGCTTCCTACCCAACATTGAGCAAAACATGGAATTAATCCACTGAAGTGCATAGGCCCATGGAAGCTCAGGCTTGCCTGAGTGGGGTGGGGTCGGGTGGGGAGGTGGAGTACCTTTAGTCCAACTTCCAGGGCACCTAGTATCCAAATCTGCTTCCAGTGCACCCTTGCTTCCTTCCCCTGGGCCCCAGGATGTGGCCTGCATCCTATCCTATTCAAAGCTGTCTTCCACTCTACTAGCTGTAACAGATTTCCTCTTCTAAATAAAGCAGTGGAAGTTAGCTTTCCCTAGCTGCCACACCCTACTCAGCCCTAGGCAAGCTCACAGGCCATTTTCCTTCCCTGAGATTTACTGCCAGGAAACAGATTACAAGGTAACAAAAATACACAGCAAATTACCAAGATAAAGGTACTCTTTTACAGCTCTTATTGCGACTCTAGTTCCTATTTTCTTTTCAAAATTAGATTGGATTTTAATGCTTTGCTCTTTTTCTAAGAGAGCAAAAGTGATAAATGTGCAAGTTTGCCAAGGTCTGAGGGGATTTCTGAATTCAATAACTTTTAGTGTTAGAAGAGATAGAGTACTGGACAACTAGGAAGAGTTGTTCATCTTACACAGATCTCAAACATAGCCCTTTCTGGCCTTCCTGGCTGAAATTGCATGGAAAGCTCTCCCAAGGCAGGCTGATAAGTAGTTGTGAATTAGGGATCCGTCTAGGTCCCAGTCAAGCTTCCAGTGGGCAATGTACATCACCAAGAACTACGAGGTGGGTGATTCCAGTCTCTTCTAGTTTCCTTCCCTCAGGCAGAAGGAGAAGCTGACCTTCTGCCTGAGTGCCTGGCTGACCACTTTCTAAGGATTAGTTATTTCTCTTAAATTCAGGAAACTCTCCCTTCCCCGATTCTCTAATAGCACTTTGCTAACTGATACTTTCTAGAAGACTGTTTTATAAACCATCTCAAAGCTAAACAAAATTCTCTGCTTCAGGACATCTAGCATGGTAATGCTCACAAATCCCTTGCGTTTCCTGGGGACTCTAAGGATACAGTGCCTCCCAAATCATACCATCTCCTCCCTTTTCACCAGGAAGCCTGAAACTTCCATTTGATTCCACCTAAACAGCTTGAGGTCCTCCCCTAAAACAGTCCAGTGCTATTTTCAAGCCAGAATCTAGTACAACACTGGGGATATTTCCCTAAGATGAACTCAGAGGTACCAGGGCATGCAAGCAGTAAGCACAAGTTAGCTGCCTGCCCGACTCAGTTTTTTGTACCTTGGTCCAGGTTGCATAGGCCACCGCCGCTAATTTTGGAATGCTATTTGAAGCCTCCTTAAAGGCCACTAAGCCTATATTTCCTAAAAAAAATTGCAGAGTCTAACTTCTAGTCAATATAACTCTTGGGTCATTTCCCTGCGTGCCAGCATATGTAGGAGTCAGAGCAGACTGCTGTAAACAAATGACAATCTTGCCATAGTCTTGGATTAAATACATTAATATACATATATATTTTTACATTTTTCCAGTTGCACTGAAAACTGTTGAATTGAGATTAGTTAAAAGCAACACATACATAATAGTTTGGGATTTTTTTCTTTCAAATGACGCATCTTTTTTATTTTTGTTTTTGCAGTTTTTACTTGGCAAAAAACCAAGTGCTGATTTATATACTGAAAACAGGCCCTCTTGAGTAAATTAGGAGATGGAGTTTGAATTCTTGAATTTTCTTATTTTCCTTTCTAGTTAATGTTGCTTGTTATTCTAAATCTGAATGTAGATGCTAAGAAAAAAGGGTGTCATCTAGGGGAGCGTTTATCACCTGTAAATTTTCATAAGTTGTGCCTCCAATCTCTGAATTTGGTTCTTCTGATATAGAAGAAATGAAACTCCCAACCTGCTAGATATCAGATGAGCTAAGTATGTGTTACCTGAAATTGAAGAATGAGTTTCAAAGGACAAAGAATAAGAGTAGGAAAGGTTTACTGAGAGATATATCCTGAGAGACAAAAGGAGCTCTAGAAGTGGGTTGCCACCGAGGCCCTTTGTCAAGAGTAATTTATATAGCAAAGTCACAATGTGGGTACAATGTGGGTCAAACTATAATCAAACTATAGGATTACAAGTATAGCCACTTAGATAACATTGGTCCAATAGGGAAGTGGATTAGGTACATGAAAAGAACAAAGTCATTTTGGGGAAGGGATGAGTCCGGATGCTCTAGTCACTCACCTGGATGACATCCTGGACTAGGTGATGCTAACTCCAGTATAATTCCAAGTTACCGCTTATCCCATGTCGGCATGTAGGCTGGTCATTGCATCTTTAACTGGAGGCCTGGCCTTCAACAGATGCGCCTCAGCCACAATTCTCATGTCTTTACTTTTCCGCTGAGTTCCTTGAGAGCCCAGTCTCTTTCTGACTGTATACAAATTTCTAATTTAGCTGCTTATAAAACTTTTTTTTTTTTTTTTTTTTTTTTTGGCGGCACCGGGGATCGAACTTACAACCTTGCACCTGCCAGACAGGCGCTTAAGCCACTGAGCCAAACCCCCAGCCCTGCTTATAAAACTTGCAGCACGAATTGACGTTTGCTAAAGAGAACTTTGCATCCAAATCATTTTGTAGGTCAAAAGAAGTAAACCTTGCTTGCCACACTGCTGAGCCTACTAGACAGGAAGCGATCTTCAAGTGCTGTAAAGAAAGAAAAACAAGGAGGAAAGAGAGAGAGACAGAGAGACCCACAAGCTGTTTAATTAAAAGATTTCCAGCTTCTTATTTCCTAAGCAAAGCAGAATGAGACAGTGTCCCTGCTGTAATGTAAATAATGGAATACAGTCGCCTCCGTATCCTGGTGAGAGAAATGGCTCTTAGAAGAGTTGTCAGCCTTTCGAACACAGCACTTGGGGTTGAAGCTTGCACATATGTGCTATTGAAGTGATTCTTGGCAAGTGCTATTAGTGGCATTTATTTAAAAGAAGCCAAGAAAGAAGTACTTAAGTGGCGTTAAAACAAAACAGGCTTTTCGTTCTTTTCCCTACAACTTAGTGTTCCTTGAGTTTTGCTAAGATATTTGAAGTCCCTCTTTCTGTCCCAGTGGGTCTCTAGTTTCCACTGGAAAAGTTGAAATCCTAGAAAAGGTTGAAGCTGTGAAACTAACCATTTCCTGAGAAAAATTAACTTTTTTGGTGTCCTTTCTGGGTTTTAGGCTAGTAAAGGTCACCTTTTGAACATAAAATTGAGGATTCAGTTGAGAGTCCCTACCAACAGCTCATGGAATTCACTGTACAGTGACCACCAGGGGCGGGGGCCATTCTGCTTGAGGTTAAGGTTGCACTGAGAATTTCCAGTCCGAATGAGTCCCAGCAGCTAGGCAGAGAAGAAAAACTCCCATACTCTCCTGAGAAGGAAGCGGAAGCCCAAGGCCATACATCTAGAAGGTTGTGGGAAGAGGAGGAAAAGAAAGTCCTTATCTGCCAGCTCTTCTTTGAACAAACTCACCTCCACATCTGCCAAGCTTGGATTTCTGTCTTGGGGCCTAGAAGGGGCAGTAGAAAGTAGACTTCTGAAACTCTGCCCTCTAATTTACTTTCTCAGAGCTCCCAAGGACTATTCAAGGAAGAGTACTCAACAGGAGTCCTCACCAGGTCTTTGCCTTTATAAAGGTCCATTTGTCCCCACAGCTGACAGGTTGGGAGGAAAGGCTGCGGTCAGCTGGAAGAAGGTGTTTGGAGAAAGGTGAACGGGGACCCAGAGCAGAACCAGGCACTAAAGAGTCTGATTCTATCCAGGATGTGGTTTCTAAAATGAGCCAGTTTCATCCATCATTAACTTTGACCTCCCTGAACTGAGTTATTTCATTGATTTCTCATGGTAGCTTCCCTAAAAACCTTTCTTACCAAAGTGCCAGACATGCAGCATCTGCATTTCCAGGGAATATTTGACAATACTCACTAGACAAGGCCCACCCTAACTGTGGTGTGGGCAGATGATCAAGTGTACAATCCTGCAAGCAAAAAACCCTAATCTACATCACACAGAAAGAAAGCAGGCACACTCTATCATTACACTCACTGCACATTAAGACACTGAAGGAACCTTTTTAAAGTTCGAATGATGTAACTGGGAATACTATTGCAGGCATGAAGAGCACAATTCGTATAAATGTTTTGGTAAACAAATCTCCCTTTAGAGCATGCCATTCAACAATTTAATAAGCATATGCTGCATATTAATTCAAAACCAGGTTGGTGCTGTTGTTTTGGTGTTGCGAATGGAACCCATACCTCAAGCATGCTAAGTATGTGCTCTTCCACTAAGTTACACTACTTACACCATGCAAGGACTTTTAGTAAAGTATTATAGTTGAATCAAACCAAATAATCCTTCTGTTTATGAATTTAAGATTCAGTACTAGTGTTTTGTTTTGTTTGAAATGCTGGGAATCAAACCCAGATCCTTGCCCATGCTGGACAAACACTCCACCACTAAGTTTCATCCTTAACCTAGTATTAGGATTTTAATCTTGAGGTGAGGTGGGTCCTTCACATATAAGACATGAAACCCAGAAGACATAAAGAAAGCTGCAGATATGACTGTGAAATAATAAACACTTCTGCATGTCAAGGACAAAATGTAATAAGCAAAATCAAATAAAAAGTCAAGAGACACGAGAAAGCTTACATCATGGACAAGATATTAGCCTAATGGTTGTGCTATTCAAAGACTGCCTGTAAACCCATGAAAAAGAAAAACAGGGAAGAACAGGGAATTCACATAAGGAATGTAAATGACCCAAAGTATGTCTAAGGATATTAATCTACTAAATGAATATAGATCTAGAGCATTTTTCTCTTTATACTAATAAAAAATGTATATGTGTGGAGAAAACTGGAGCTTTTTTATACTGTGAATAGGCATATACTCATTAATTGAAACAGATTTTTTGAAGGCTCTTTAAAATTTATTTAAAATCATATGTTTACCTGTTGATTTAACAAGTCCATGTCTAGACTCTGATTCTACAATGATTATAATAATTATATATACATGGAATGATATAATAAATCATGATAAATGTAATATACCCATTAAGAAGAATGGAATACAACCATAAATACTTCTTTTGTTTGCTTGGTTTTTTGTTTTTTGTATTGTTTTGTTTTGCTTTTTGTTTTGTGGGGCTTTTTTGGTACTGGGAGTCGAACTCAGGACCTTGTGCTTACCAAGCAGACACTGCACCACTGAGCTATATCCCTGGCCCCCAACCATAAATACCTAAAACATGAAAAATGTTTGTGCTATACTATCAAGTGAAAGAAACAAATTACAGAATAATATACACATATGGACTGGTTCCATTTAGGTTAAAAAGTGTTTAGGAAGACAGGCAAATAGACTAATAGGTGATAAAATAAGCATCAAGAATTCAAAAAATGAAATGATACAGTATATAACAGCAAATCAACTGATAAGATTATCAGTTTTCCCATCTTGTTTTGCACTGTAGAACTATGAAAAATACAATCTTCCAGGTCATGATCTGGGACATCCACCTCTACCTTCTTCCATATCTAACTCAGTGACTTACACCACGAGGTTTGATAAATGCTTCTGGAGAGGCTGAGATTTCACACTTGTCCACTCCCAGCTGCAGAAGATAAAGTGGCTTTATTATGATTCAAGTTTAGTTGGAGTCATATCATACTCAGGGAAAAATGCCTTAGAGAAAGCAAAAGTGTGATAGAATAGAAACTCTCACTCAAAATCTGGTCCTGGCTTCTCACCACTACACATGCATCACTCACACCCCGGGGGAAGGAGCTCATCAGCCAGCCCGACCAGGTGAAGAGTCCCAGCCAATGCATCAGAAAGAGCTCAAAACTGAAGGACTCTCTGGTAAGAAAGGAATCAAGAAGGCAAAAGAAAAGGAAGAGAAAGAAAAGAGGGAAATCGAGCCACACGAAAACACAAGAGTTTTCAAGAAAGTAACAAGGAAGAAACACATAAGACTATCAATTTGCAAGGAGAACTATCCACAGAAAGACTTGGATGGCCTGCCCTCATCTTTCAACTGCTTCTGCAGTATTTTTTTCTCTCTTTTTTTTTTCCATTCTTGGAATTGAATTATAAAGCCCTCTTGAACACACTCTCAAATACATACATCTTTTCTAAGTGAGAGAGTCCTACATTAATGACACAAACTCTTCAAAGTAAATCTCCAAATTGGATTGTGAAGTTCTAGTTCATAAGAGTACACCTGTCTTCAGCCTTGCCCTGCAGATGGGTGTCAGACATCCTAAGAATATGTCTTACCATTAATATCATATTATCAAGAACTAATATTTGTCAAGTTCTTACTGAATACAGTATCATTATTCTAAGCTCTTCATGTGCATTAACCATTTTAATAAGCAAAACAGCCCTAGAAGTATATAAAAAGTGAGAGCCCCATTCTACCATTGCAGAAGTGTCTGAATGGGTAATTTGTCCAAGATAACTCAGCTAGTAAACAGAGAGCCCTTTAGTAGGATTTTCAAATTTTAATGTGCATTCACAACATCACCTAGGCACCTTACTAAAATTCAGATTCTGACCCAGGAGATCTAGGTTTGAGGGCCTGAGATTCTATATTTCTAACGAGCTCTCCAGGGATACTGATGTTCTGGCCTGACACTTGGAGTGGCAAGACTCTAGAACTCAGCATGCTTTAATCGTATCTTCAGAGCCAAGCTGCAAGAGTATTTCTGCCAATAACCTCTCTGACTATGTGCTCCAAGAACACAAATGAATTTCTCTGTTTAAAAGGAGACACTTGGGGAGGATAGGATCTAAATGCTGTCAGCTCTCCTGTTTAATAACTGACAAAATCGTAGTAGGAAAAAAGTCATCACTGATATCTTGGGCCACACTCAGTGTCCAGGTCCACAGTCACATGCATTTAATATTTACTGAAGTTCTGAACTAGTGATGGACATTACAAAAATTAAGAAGACAATCCCTGTCACCGTGGAAAGGATAGAGCACTGCCCTGCAATGTCACACTCTCTGTCGTAGACAAAGGACAGGGCTCCAACAAGGAAGCCCACGCAGGGCAAGGGACCCATGAGCCAAGTTGCTTAGCAAAGGTGAATGGAAGATAGGCAGGCAAAGGAGCACGAAGGGAGGTCCAGCACTGAGGGAGATATTCCAGAGTGTTAAAAGGAGCTAATTGCAGTTGACCTCCAGATTGAAGGTGAAGAAATAGGGAAAATATTCATGAAGCTTCAGCAGGACCCAGCTCACCATGTATCTTAAGGACATAACTTTTTTCATGCAGCCTGTGATCTAAGGGTGATGCAAACCTTTAAGGAGTTTTAATCAAGAAAGGACCAGGACAGAATTCTTAGTTTGGGGAAAATGTGTACAACAGAGAAAGAATGGGGCTTAAGGTTTGTGGCAGAGTACCAATGATGATACTGTTGTAATCTATGTGACCTTGGCTGGATTAGCCAAAGTGGGCTTCCAGAGAACATGACAAATTAAAGACATTTAAAAAAAAGAAAGAAAGAAAGAAAGAAAGAAAAAGAAAAAAGTACTAAGAACACAAAATGGAGGATGAGAAGTTACAAGTGAGAAAAGCATAGTGTTAAAAGATAATTTTCAAAAAAAAGGTAAAATCATGACTCATAGGAATATAAAATGAACACATGTTAAATATTTTATTTTACTCATAAAGCAGGAGCCAAGCAGATGTTATATCTGGTTCAAGGGAAAAATTGAAAATCAAGACACATTTATAGATCAGGAATATTGAAATGAATGTACAAATGGAGGCAAAACTGGCTTTCTTCCACAGTGGAGAGGAAAATTCAATTGTGTCTCTACAAGATAGGAAAAAATTTGCACATCTATAGCTATAGCTAAGAATTACTTTGCATCCCCTATCAGTTACACACATTTCCAGAATTATATGATAGCTCCCACAGAATCAGATAATTCCGAGGGGTGTCCTCTACATACTGCACAGTTTTCCACTGGAGCACAGATTTTCCTTTGCAGCAGGGTGAATCCAAGGTGTTTGGGATTTGGACAGCCTGGGGGATGGTTATGACATTTGCTGTGTGGGGAATACAGGAAGAGACCCCCTAAGGAGATGAGCAAGGAACAGGATGACAAACTGTCTCAGTTACATTTTCCCAGCAAACACTTCCACCTGACAGAGGGAGATCCCGTTTCCATGTCAGGGATGAAATGCCCCAGACTCAGTAGCTTCAACTTAAGGGAGGCCACTTGACATTTCCTCAATACCAGTTGTATGGAAGTCCTATACACTCAGAATTATAGTTTATTCAAACAGATCTGACTTGGAAATCACTTCCAATATAGCTGTTGCAAATCTGGAATGCATTTTTCATTAGAAAAAAAGTGATCACTTTCCCTATGCAATGATGGCTTTTTTTTTTTTTTTTTTTTTTTTTTACCTTTTGAGACAGAGTCTTGCTATGTAGCCCAAGTTGAGCTCAAAGTCATGGTCTCCCTGCCTCAGACTCTGGAGTGCTGAAATTACACATGTGCATTACCACATCTTGGTAGCATTATTGCAGTTCTTTTTAAAAACCCATCAGTGTAGCAACTACTTTCCAACCAAAAACCAGAAAATATGAAGTGCCGCAGGCTATTTTTCATACATCAGTTTATAGGAAAAGACAATTATTTTAAAAGATAATATGGAAACAATTAAATTGACTGAGGCTGCCCTCAAAATTTTACAAAAATTTTTCTCGCAGAGGGGCTGGGGATGTGACTCCGTGGTAGAGCTCTTACCTCGCATGTACATGGCCCTGCGTTTGATCCCAGCACCACAAAAAAAAATTTTTTTCTCTCACAGAATATACAGTTACTAGATTCAGAATGCTGTTTCAGTAGCATAGATTGAAAATTTTTTTTAATTAAGTAAAGCAATATGGTACGCTAGTGCTAATTAAATATGAAAGAGAAGTCATCTGTACAGATTCTGGAAGAAATTCTGGATTTTTCAGCCTCTTCACCTTTCTACTGCTCACTGCAAGCAACATCTGATCATCACCTGCAAGCTCAGGCCCACCTAAGCTGAAGGCATCCCTCAAACAGGTGTTCAGGGACTTACGGGTTACCACAGTAGGTTCTGGAACATGAATCCTGCTACAGAAACCTGAGTTGCAGATATAGGAATTTGAGGTCTCCAAACAAGACAAGCCTTGCTCTGGTCAGTCTGCTGCTGCTTTGAGCCAGCTCCAAAGATTAGGGCTCTGTTCCCTATGGCTGTGCTTCTCTTATATTAGCTGCCTGTCTTGCCGGACTTTCAGTACTGCCTCTCTGCCTTCTCTTCATCATGCTCTGCCTGCCTTTTCATACCTCCTGATCTTGGGGGCCAGACCATCCGAGCACCACATGCTGAGTACCCCCCAGCACTCTGGTCTGCATTGCACTCTGCTGTTGCTCTCATTGGGCACCACACCAAAAACAGCCTGACGCCAGTTGCTGAGCTGTGATCAAGCAGCAGCACAAACGCCTCCCAGAGCCTGGCTCAGGCCAGCCTGTTTCTTTGTCCACTGGGCCATGCCTGTCTGTCTTTACTTGGCAAATCCAATTCATGTTGGGGTGCAGTGTTTGGTAGGCAAATGGGTTGCAGTACTGTTCATACATCAAAACTGAAGTCTGTCCTCTTTCTCACAGATTCATGTACTGTAGGGTCAAGGGACATGGAAAGCCTCTTGTTCAAATTATCCTTTACCTAGCCCTTTCTGACAAAAGTGTAGTCTTCAGGAATTGTGTTATACCTTTCCTCCTTCCACCCTAAAAATCACCATCTTCTCCCATGTATCTCCAAGAGCAAACATATACATTTCCCACTTTATGCTATACAGAGAATGTATTGTTTAGTCTTATGAAAATAATTCTACACTGAATAGTCACCCTTTTCTCCAACATGAGAAATCACTATTTCATATATATGAAATAAATTCCATTGAAGGCACAATTATCTTTCTTTGATCTATCAACAGGTGACATTGAGCACTTAAGAATGTGTGAAGCGTAATTTAGTGAGATCACTTCAAAATAAAAATATAAAAAGGACTTGGATGTAGCTTAGCACTCCCTGCTTTCAACCCTCAGTCACCACACACACACACACACCCCTTAGCCCTAATTGCTGTATGAGAAACCCAAGGCTTAGACAGATAGAGTGTTTATCAAGCTTCATGTTTCATAATTAGTATGGGACAAGTCTACTAACTCTAGATTTTCTAAATCTCAGCACCATCTTTATACCTCAGTCCCTGGCACACATAGGACCCTCAGTACCTGTTCAGCAAGTGGATGAATGCTTAACCTTGCTTAGGATTCAACACTAACATAGAGAGAGTGTCTAACTACTGCTATAATAGCCACTGGGCTTTGACAGGAAAAAGCAGCTAATGGTTTATTTAAGGTAACAGTCATAACTACACATTAGAAACAAACATTACATAGTAGAATCAAACTAGGACACTTTCTTGCTTTAAATTATATCACTGACTCTTACTTTATCTTTGCTGATGACTGAATCATCCTTTTGGCTTAGAGAAGGAATGGAAAAGACAAAAAAAGTGGAGAAATGGATTTCTTTTTAAAAAGTAACAAAAAATGGAAAAGAAAAAGAGTCAAAGAGGATATGTAGTAGCCCACAGGATGCTGGACCTAGAAATGATTAAATTCAGAATTCACAGTGTCAAATAAGAAGTCAGTTTTCCCTGCAGGTGTTAAGAATATCCTCCATTCCCAAAGCAGTGGGTAATCAATCACAGGTCACACCAGAGAATGTGGCCACCACAGAGAAACTCAAGTTGCCAAGAACTTTATTGGATACCCAAGGTCATAGCCAAGAGCTCTGGCTTTGAAAGCAGCTCTACCAGGACTCAGATTTCATCTCTACCACCTGTTGACCACAAAACTTTGATGCAAGTCAATGACACTCACTTTATGAAATTATGTCTAAAAAGCATTGAGCAGTGGTTCTCAGCATTCAATTCATGTACATAGTATCTACTATGTTTTTTACTAATTGTGTTTATTTACTAATAAAAAATTGTAGAAGCATTTTGAAGAGAAACAAAACCTCCTCTGGAAGTCACTTGATGAAGACTCACTAGCTGAAGTGCACTTTCGTATTTACAGGAGCAAACAGAAAGGAGACATTCCTACGGGACCTGAAACCAGGAAATGAATATTCTCACACAGATGTTCTGGGGTAAGTCAATATGATACAATCAACCAAACAAACAAAAATATCCCCATACTGGAGGAAGAGCAAATTTCAGGCCAAAAGCATTCTTTGTTGACATTAAGCAAAGAGTAAAGCCAAGTCCTTACTAAAAATGAATTGATATTTATCACAGGACTCATGTGATGTCTCTAATATTTCACCACATATAATGCAGGGCTGGTAAATAATGACTACCATAGAGTGTTATTTCAAATTATTTGTTTGTGGAACTGTAGTTAATAATTCCTCCAGGCATTTACCCAGACAGAGACACTGCTTGTGGAACCCAAAGATGCTCCAGTCAAAGCCCTGGGGCAGAATGGAAAAACTAGCTCAGCTTATTTCTGCCTGAGAGTGAGACAAGTAGCAGAGTCATAGGAGAAAGGTCACCTAAAGTGAATTCACTGAGCAGGCAGAGTACAAATCAGTGGGAAAGGAGTCAGTCTGTATACCATCCTTTCCCTGCTTCTTATATTCAAACAACTGACAAGTATTGTCAGGTCTCCCATCAAAACAGAACTTGAATGTCTTAGTCCTCTCTCTGCATGGTTCCATTTCAGGCAGATACCTTTCTTCTCTTGATTCTTCAAATCAATTCTTCTTTCAACAGCTAAAGTAATTGTTTTTAAGCCTAAAATTTCATTGCACACCTTGCTTTAACTCTTCTACTAACAAAACTTCAAAATCTTTAATGACCATGTGGCTCCTGCTTATTCATCTTGGTCACTCTCCTTATCTTTCAGCTCCTTGTGCAGGTGACTCCTTCTGAGGTTTCTTGTCTTTCCTTAGAATTCCTTCACCATGCTCTCTCGGCCCAATCCATCTCCAAATGATTTCTTTAGGAAGACCATTTTCAGCTGCTCCAGTTTAAATTAGGGTTTTCCTTTCTTTCCTTCTTATCATTTAATACTACTTTAAATTTGTATTATATGTATAGAGGCATATATATGTATGTTTGTGTATACACACACACATATATATATTTTTACAAATATTTTAAAATATCTGTCTTTCAAGACTGTAAATTCTAGAGAGAGACGAATTATGTCTTATGTTCACTACCATATTCCTGGCTCCAAGTGGAATGCTATCTGAATAACATATGAAATAAAAGAAATCAATAAATATGTGTTAGACAATTAAGTAAATGAATATGCCTGGCTGATATGAGAGGAAGGAAAGAAAGAGGCAGGGATGACCATTTCTAGCATTAGGCACAGGGCTAATGACTTTCCTGGGAGAGGGACACAGTATTTAACCAGTCGCCAACCCACACAGGAAAATCAAAAACCAGATATTTCGCATAAAACAGAAATTCTATACTTTCTCTCATGGTTTGGTTACCTGATACAGGTATGCAAAATTGATCAAACAATATAATTTTCCTTTAAGTAATTTCTTTCCCTTTTACTATATCTACTGTATCTTTTGGATCTTATTTACTCTTTCAGTTTCTTACACTAGCGAGACAATACAGTGTTTACACATGCAAGGCTGATTTATTTCACTTATCAGTATGGTTATGAGTTGCAACCATTGGTTGGTTGCTTATATTAGAGACCTCAAAAGAAGACTTACATGAAGGGATGTTGTCACAAATCCCTTTTGTTCACATTCCTTGTGCTTATGAACACAAATGTCTAGATGACTTCCTGGCCAGGTTGAAGAAATAGCTACTGAGAAACTGCAACATGCTTTTGATTTGTGTGTTCTCTGTTTTCTCAGAAACAACAGGCTATTTTTGCCTGAACTTCTGAGCCCTAACCTATCAACCTAGATCCCATTTCTTTTGATGGTGGGCCTTATTCCTAATTTCTTTACACTCCTTCAATAGAGAAACTTGGAAGCAACCAGAGGTAAGTTCAGGCAATATTTGGAATGCAGGACTTAGACCCAGTAAGGTGATAATAAAGACTCCCTTCCAAGAAGAACCCAAGGGAAAAGAATTCTTTCCAGAACCCCTACTCAATTGTTCTGTATTTCAGAAGCTATTAATTTTCTCTGCTCCCACCACAGGAACATGCTTAGTCTCAAGGGAAGGAGGCCAATTAAGCAGTTGCTTAAGGGTGAAACCAAAATAATTCAAGAAATTGTAATGGAGCCGCTAACTGTTCCTCCCAAAATCTAATGAGGATGTCACTCAGATGGAAATTCAAAAGACATCAATAAGTATCATACAAAGATATACAGCCTTATGTAATTCAGCAGTCTGAGGCTCAGGGAGGACACAACCTTGGGGAGGAAAGTGGGGGCAGACTGTAGGAAATATCTCAGGCTACAGAGGATGTGTTAGGAAAACCGCTGAGCACTTGAGCTGCTGGAATCCTGCAATTCAAATCCATCATCTTCTGTCTCCTTCACATAACACGATCTCACAAGGTAGAGAGTTTTGGCCAACTTCTGCTTGATGGGACATTCCCCTCCTGCTGGACTTATCTTTACTGATTCCCTGAAAGTCTAGCCTAGTCCAGCCTCTGTAGGGGTTAGGATCAAAATAGTAAGATATGTTAAGAATGTGGCATAATAAAAAGCAGTGTGACTTTCTAAAATGTTCCAATGAAATGGAAAAGAAAATTAAAAATTTAAGCCTCTTAAAATGTGCCAACATGCTTTGCAATTCAAAGATTCTTGCCCATTAAAAAAAGGAAAGAAAGAAAACAGAAATCTAGAGAACCACATGGTTTATGAGATAAAGTAAAATGATTTTAAAGGTGCTAAGATAGAAATTAGGCAGAACATGGTTCTTCTCCCAGGGTGGTGCTATCAGTTCACACCTGAACCTTACTGTCCTCGCTGGATTTTATGTCTCCCACAAGGTTGTTCTGAGTACAGTAAATCACACTAATGACTTTAATGTAAGGAAGACTTCTGTAAGTGCTTGCTATTGTTAGTTTAATCAATTAGGTTTCAACCCAAAATGGAGGAGGAAGAATAATTTTATATATATATATATTTCAGTACACATCTACCTGCCTCTCTTTAGAAGGCACACATTACTTTCCCACACTTGAGTGAGGTGGAAAACCCTGATGACTGGGTCACCTTCCATGGTTGGTGAGCAACATTTCTTGCCAGGCTTAATTCAGCAATTATTTCCTGTTCGATCTGACTTCTGACATCCACATGCTGCTGTATCTTCATCTTAGAGTAGGTGCCTTCCGCCAGTAGGATGCCACACAAATCACTAATGGCATAGCTTAAATGTTCCTCTTCTCACCCCAAGATTAAATGCTTCATCTGTTGCGGCTCCATAGCGCCTGACATTGGTTTTTCATGTCATTTGTTGTGCTCTGCACATTCATGTGTCCTGAGAGGCTGGAGGACCTGAGGGACCCAAAAGAGGTCCTCTTTGATCTTTTTCCCCTTACATTTCCAGTCTAGTGCCTGATACATATTGTGAACTTGATCAAATTTTTCTTTTGGTTGAAAGTAACTTATTTTTTGCACAATTTTTTGGAGATCTGGGCATAACAGTTAAATGGCACTATAGTACTTTGTTGCTTCACAATAGGAAAACTAGAAATTTACCCTTAAAGTGAGCAGAAATTTCTACTAAGTTATTTTTCTTTTCTTCAACATTAGGGAAGCTGTGTTTCCTGATACTATTCTATTACATGATGAAAGAATTGTACAGTTGGAACAGGACTATGTGGGAACAAACAACATTTATTATTGTGACTTTAAACTATCAAAAGGACTCAGGTAACTTTCAGTTGTGCATATATTTAATGATCATACAAAGAAAAGAAGGTCTTTGTTTTATTCTCTGAGATTTGTACATTTATTCAATATTTAAATAATTTCAAAGATTCCTATTCATTTAAAAATAATCATAGTCATTAATAGTCAATAAAAATCTCAACTAATTAAGCTGAACACTTTGTGTAGCGTGATTCACTGTTATTAACTTCAGGTGTTAGAAATGAAAAGGTTTGAGGACATATATAGCCAGCCATCAAGAGGAAAATGAAAAGAGGGAGAACTCTGGATAAAATTTGCTCCTGATTTCTTCATATATTTTTTACTGTCTAATGGTATTAAAAACTAAATTGAGTACTAAATATGTGCTAGGTACTGTTTTAAGTATTTTACATATATTGACTCTATGAACTAGGATTTATTATTTCCTCATTTTATAAATGAGATTGTGGTACAGAGAGGGTGGGAACTTGACAAAGATCCCACAGTGGTGAACAGTACAGCAATAACCTGATTCCATAGTACAGTTCCAAAATCCAAACTTTTGACTGCTATACTATATTGCTTCATATTCAATGCTAACCATGAAAGAGTATGTACTGAGTTTTAGTAACTGTAAGTGTTTTAACTAAGGCACATGATGTTGGTTAAGTCATCCAAATGCTCAGAGATATGTAGTATTGAATTAAATATTTTTCCAAAAGAAGTCTGGTCTCTGCCCTTGGTGTCTAGGAGGTCATCTCTTTAAGGAGTAATTTTGTGTCAGATGAGCATTGGCCATTCCAAAAAGACCAATTGTATAATTTAGGCTAGGACCTTGAGTCATGCCCAGTGTTGCTGGAGACTGAAGACTGCTGTAATACAGCCACAATAAAAACTTTGAATACTGTCTTTGTTACTTTTCTCTCATTGCTGAGATAAAATACCCAACTCTGAAAACTAAGAAAGGAAAGGTATATGTAGCTCACAGTTTATTGAGGTTTCAATCCATAGTCAACTGGCTCCAAGTCAGGGTGGTGTGGCAGAGAGCCAACAGTTCTTGGCGGAGGAAGATGGCAAAAGCAACAAGAGCAAAAGAGGCAAAAAGGGCAAAAGGGAAGGAGAGAGAGAGAGAGAAGACTCTTTCTGTCCTTTATGTTGTATGTAGGCTACCTGTCCCAGGGCAAGTATAACATTCATATCCATAATCCCAGCATTGGACCATGAATCAATCACAAACTCCAGAATCCTGCCTCCATGGCTGCATGAGGTTTTGGGGGGACATTCAGACACAATCCATAACAAACACCATGACTCAGGTGAGCCCTCCTGGTTGTCACATGTCAATGGTGGGAAAGTAATGGCATTCTGACTCTACCGGGAGAAAACAATAGAAATTCTTCCTGGGTTCTGGTCACTGTGTGTCAGATTTATAGGAAAGATCTTATCCCTTGATCTTAAAGTATTTGAGATAGACTATCATGAAGTTTTATAAAAATGCAAATGTTATTTTCTCATTTTATATAATGCTTTAGATTCAGTCTCCAGCTATTAGTTATATAAATGAATTTTCTTCCAAACTAGGCAGTAGTGTGTGTGTGTGTGTGTGTGTCGTATGGTGGTGGTGGTACTGGGAATTGAACCCAGAGCCTCAAGAATTCATAAGCAAGCACTCTATCACTGAGCTACATTCCTAGGCTGACAGTAAGATTTTTTTCAGAAGGACTTCACCATCTATATCTTCCTGAGTTTAGCTTACAAGTACTTAATAATAGCTATAGAACCAAACACTTAACTGATTGACTCTAGAATCCAGTCCTTTCTTATGCTTGCAAAATGGATTTTGCTGATTTTGCAGATTATAAACAAACTGAAAAATTATTAGCCAGAATTTAGTGCTCAAGCCTAGTTTGCACCACAAGTTGAAGTTTTCTTCAGCTCCCCACTGACTTTTGAGTGGCCTTCCCATCCACACACTAATTCTTTCCATAGTATTTCACAATATTGTGCTTTTCTACCCCTTGTAACTTGATATTTGTGATCTTCTTCCCTTTCACAGAAGTGATGGAGAGGTAGTAAGTGTCTTCTCCAGGAGCCACAGGTAGTTCTAAAGAGAATACCACTATTGTTCAGGAGCGGTACTTGCAGATTAAATGATGTATCAGGTGGAATAGGAGCCCCCCAAGTTAACATTTACATAGAACCTTAGAATGTGTCCTCATTTAGAAATAGGGTCTTTGAGGATACAATCAAGATCAAGATTAAGATAAGATCACTCTGATTAGGGCGAGTCATAAACCCAACAAAAATGTCCTTAAACAGAAAAGCACACTGCAAGAGAACACCATGTGATAAGGAAGCCAGAGATCAAAATCAGGCTGCTATAAACCAAGGAACAGAAAGGAATGTCAGAAACCACTATGAGATAGAAAGAGACAGGGGAGGATTCTTTCTTAGAACACTCAGAGACCTGTGAGAGAATACATTTCTGATGTTCTAAGTCACCTGTATATGGTTGTTTATTGCAGGAGTCCTAGGAAACTAACATAAAGGTACTGTTATAGTACAAATTGTTATTTGAAGCAGCCTTTGCTTATGGAGGTTCGCTGCACCACCTCCTCCAGGTTCATCCCACCCTCAAGGAAGAAGTGCTTTATGTAAGACAGTAGCTCTCTCTGGCCTCTACTTTGCAGCAAACACACTGCAGCAAGAGCACAGGGAAGCAAAGTAAAGGCAACAAGCATTGCTCATCCAGAGAATAAAACACCCCACTTGGCCTAAGAGTAGCAAAAGCATTTCTCTGCCACCAGTTGGTTTTGTGACCTTGAGTAGGTGACTTAAGACCTTGAGGCTTCCATTTCCTCAAAATAAATTGGTTGACTAATACATCTTCACCCTAACACTAGGATTATTTAGTGAATAATGGCCTGAAGACCAAAAGTAAGACACTAAGAGAGAACATGAACAACTCTTGGAATCCCAGGGGAAAATAACCCTTACAAATGCTTAGAACCCACATTGTAACCCAGGGCTTTGCCTGTAGTATGATTTTGTGCCCGCAATGATCTCGTACTGTTGTAGTACATGAATCCTGACAAAAGACTGTCCCTTTTAAGACCAATGTCTCTTCTGCTCTGATAGAGTGTAATGGTTCTTAGGGCTATTCACATCAGCATCAGCATCTTAGGGAAAATATACACAGTGTGTTTATCTGTCTCTGCTTTCCTATGTGAAAATGTAGCCTTTATTTCAGCAACTGTTGCTGCAAATCGCAATCATAGAAGTCTCCTCCTAGAGGGACATGTCCTCCCCCAGGCTCCCTGCGAATCTACTGCATACAACAGGTTGAGTCTTGCCTTACTCACCTTGCAGGCACTCAGTTCAAGGTTAGAGGAAGATTTAATTAGAGAAAGAATATAATCTTTTAATCTAGGCTGCTTATCAAGGACCAAAGTCTCCAATAAATCTCACTGGCTATTTGCAATTTAACATAAACTCCTTGGCAATGGGAAGGGAACCAAGGTAGCAAGAGTTAATTTAGGTCCCAGTTCACATTAAAGCTTTTCTCTGGCTTAGTTCAAGACCTTTAGCCTGTGTTACTCCTTGTATTGCCACATCATTATTCCCCTTCACCTAAATCCTTCCATTCAAAGCAACTGGTCAGCTGTGAATTTTGTTTTCTTTATATTCTTTTATAGCTTAACTTTTTCTTGTGGATATGTTACCTAAAGTGTCTGTTGAAGTCACCAGCATATTATTTCCTTATAGATCTATATTTTTCCTACCATATTTTTCTGTTTAAGGAAAACAGCCAAATATTGCACTGGCTTAATAGAAGAAATGAAGTGAAAGTGTTGGTGTTAATAAATTCTTCATGTAGGGCCATTGTAGAAAATGAAACACCCTGAAAAACTACACTGAAGAAAGACTAGAAAACTGTCCCAAATATAATTACTAATTTGTTGAAGTTCTTAACTAATAGGTTGAAATGAAAAGAAGTTAAAATAGAAAAAATAAAAGCATAAAACCACTTCCAAAGGAAAATAGTGACAAATACTTTAAAGGGAGGATGGGGAAGTGATGAAAAGGGTATAGAAATGGAAAGTACCAGCTATAGGAAGAGAAGGAGAATTTACTACAGAGGTCATGATCTCTTATACATTGTTCTTCGAGTGTTTATTTTGTTGGATGTAGTTATTAACTACACAAGGAAAACCAGGCATAATGTCCTGTCTGGAGTAGCAAGAACCCTGCTGAGGCCCCAGTCAGCTCTCTCTGTCCTCTCAAAATGTCCCTCTCAGGTGGAATTCAGAACCAGCACATTCTTGGCGCAGCCAGGCTGTACCAAAGTTCAGAACAAAGCCCAGGTTAAACCAAGAATCCTGCAGTTCTCAGGTTTAGATGCCAAAGTAGGCATTTAGCAGCCAACAATGCCTGCTGACTAATTTGTCAGTGCTCTGAGGATTATTTTTGAAGGTCTAAATGAATGTCACTCTCTGAGTTTCAGGAACACAGCTCACCAAATATGAATCATTGTGCTAATCCAGCGTAGGACTGTGTATGGTGTGGGTGGCATTATTTGTCCTGGGCCCAAGGGAGAAAGCAATGATATATTTAAAGCCGGGTATTTTGGAGAGAGAACATTAACACAGTGAATTACATGGAGAATGCAAATGAAAGAACAGTGAAAGTGACCTTGAGCTCTGTGGCTCAAACTAGTTCCCTGTTAGCTAACAGCCAAACTGAATGAGAACATCAGGAGTGGGGGTTACAGATGTTCTATTTATTAAACATAAAACATTAACAACTTGGTTGTACATTGAAACACACTAAGGCATGAAAATAAGCACAAGGCAGAAGGAGAACAAAAGAGGAAAGTTCAGTGAGTTTTCTGAATATGTGTATGTGTGTGTGTGTGTGTGTGTGTGTAATCTCAGCCGTAGCATTTCATTAAGTATAATTCAAGGAAGAAATTTATAGAAGAAATTTAAACAAATAGTTTCATCCCTCCAAGGTCACCAGTTTTAATGCAATCCACTCAAGAAATTATCTGTTGAAATACAAAGCTAAAGGTCTTACCTCAAAGTAAGATGGTACCGCATTGCATCCTTTGGGAAAAAGCAAACACTGAAACTATTCGAGTTCAAGAAGGACATTTCCATTTTACAGAATACAAAATGGAGACCCAGGAAAGTCAGATGAATTCCCAAAGTCATGACAGAAACGAGCCTTAGGACTTCTGTCCAGCACAGAACCATACCTTTCGGGTTTGAGTTGCCACTTAGCACCACAATCTCATCCAGGCTTAGGCTGAGTGGGGAGAAAAATGGAAGAAAACCGTGTCAAAACTGCTTCTGTGTAACTCTAAAAATATGTTACACTACTTAAAACCCCACTTCTGACAAATATGGCCTACAAAGTTCCTCCTATTTGCACTACAAAAGTGCGCTATATATGGCAATAGAAAGCTCACACCCCACCTGAAACTCTCCACATGACAAGTTGAGGTCTCCTTCAACCAGATTCCACATCCTTTATGTAGCCTTTTAAATGTGATCCATGAAATTTCTTTCTGTTTTGAGAATGGGGAAATGAGCTGTGGTTAACTAAGTACCATCATGAAGTTCAGTGAAGCTTCTCCTCAGGCTGAGATCTTCTTCCCCAGGCAGGTGAAGCTCAGTTGATGTACAGAGTACCTATAAGCAGCTCGGGGAAGATAGGCAGTCTCTAACCAGGAGGATTCAAAGTTAATTCAAATGTTCTCTCCTAGTCCCTCTAGATCTTCACCCCTAAAACTTCTGTCTCTCAAAGAGCTGCAAAGCAGGTTTGCCTGATAAGCCTGGAGTCACCACCTGGTTGATGTTGGCAGCTAGAGAAGCAAAGACTTCTCCTGGATGATCAGATTCACTGACAGGACTGAAGAGATCCAGATGCCCTGATGACATTTTGTGGAATTCACCATTTGAGCTGGGAAAGTTCAGAAGAGAAATCTGAGTTTGAGTTCACTTTTCCATCTATCAAAAAATATATTACTAGAGTTGAGCCACAGAAAGAAATCTAAGAACTAAGCCAATATCTGCCTGGAGAAACTGAAGCCAGGGATACTCATATTTAGAAAAGGGGCAATCTCCAGACCAATGTGCATGAATAGGTTGAAAGGGTGGTTCAGAAAACTCTGTGCCTGCCGCAGAAGTGCAGCCTGGACTTTGAGAACACACACGTGTCAGACACTGGGCTGCCCTCAGAGAGCTGGTTAAGAACAGGGCCAGTAAGGCTCAGAGCAGAACAAACCCAGGGCTCAGTCCACACTAGTTCGAGACCATTGAATTTTTGTGGTCACAGACAAAAGGGCTTCTATTTTCACCACCTCTATGAAAGGAAATCTTACATCATCCTATACTGATGCTACGAATAATCCTCCAAGGTTAAGAAACCTGTGTACACAAGGAATCTGAAAGATGCTGTATTAAAAAAAGGTACCACATAAATAAAGAATGACTTATTTTAACTAACTTTAATTCACCTTCCCTTTCTCTCTTTGATGGGTCTGTGACCCTAGTTGGCTCTCCCAATTAAGTATAGTTATCATTCATCTCCCAGTGTTTCAAAGACCCAGGTAAATGAATCCACTACAGAGCCAAGTAAGAGTGGCTGTAGAAGAGATATCTTTTTTAGGATTCTAATAGTCAGCGGGTCGTGATATAAAAAGTCCTTTCTCTAAGCTACTGAAGGATAGGGGAGGTGGCAAGAATTTCCTTTTAATTAAAAAGGCAAAAATCTTACTGTGACCCAAAGCCTTAACCTATTTCCAAAGAGGATCCTGCTGTTTTCCTTGTGCAATTGTTGATTCAACCTTCAGGTTTATGCATAGATCAGAGAGGCCAAATTTTGGAAAGAGAACTGTGGTTCATGCAGAAATCAGGTCAACAATTAGCAAATACAGAGCTTCTTCAAGCCTGTGCTCAACTATGTAATTAGATTGAGTAGAACTTGATTCTAACCTGGATTAAAATTCAACTCCCCCTAGCCCTGTAATGAGAATTAATTCACAGACCTTTGCTTTTCCCCGTGTATTCATTCTCCAGCTGATGTCTGCAGAGAACCCACCTCCTAGAGCTGCAGAAGCAGGGCCTGGTCCTGCAGAGCTCCCCTTCCCAGAGAGCTGTCTCTAACTGCTTCATTAGTAAAAACTTAGTGGAAATTTGGAAAAGAGTACTGCTTGTGTGAAGGATGAGAAATTCATCTTTGGAGGGCTGCTTAGAGGGTCAAAAAAGGAAGATGTATCCGAGTCTTTGGATCTTGCTCAGTTGTAACTCAAAGTTCCTGAGGGTTATTTGCAAGATGACATGAAAATAATGCACATGGTATTCTTGGTGAAGGCTTGAATTGTAAAATTCCAGTAGCATCTCATCTAATGAGCTGGTCCAGACCATAAACAAATAAAGAGACCTCCTTCTACATCAACCAGATAAAGGTTTAGGCATCATCCATTCTGTATGCCTCCTTTCCTTGAACACCTCCACAAGGTTTTGCAGAGTGGAGGACTCCTGAAAGTTAGGGGAGAAATAACCCCAACATAGAATGAAAGAAAAAGAAAGATCATAGTTAGATATCTATTATGCATATATTTGTGGATAGGATTTTTATATTAAGTAGTTCCCTGTCACCTGCGGGGAGTACCTTTCCCGGATTCCCAGTGGGTGCCTGTCGTATACTATGATTTTTCCTATACTTACCTATGACAAAGTTTAATTCATAAATTAGGAACAGTATGCAATTAGCAACAATAAGTAATAAAGAATAGAAAAAGTATAATAATATATTATAATGAAAGTGATTTAAAATTTATTTTCCATTTATCATTTTTGACTATGGGTAGCTAAAACCTCAGAAAGTAAAACTATGAATAAAGGGACTTGTATATCTTAATGTCATGTATAAAAACATGTTACTATATGAAAGTATCTTTATATATATTGCAAAGAGTCTGATACCCAAAAAATGACAGTTTGCAACAAAGAGCCTTAAATGCAATTTTTATTCGCTTGCCACTCCTCATCTCAACATTCAGTCGAATTGTGTTCTGAAGCAGAGTTCTCAACAGAGAATTTCAGAAAGGCAGAGGAGTGCTTAGGACCTTCTAAGAGGTTAGTCTGATTTCTGAGGATAGAGAAGCCCAGAGCAGACAAGGAAAAATGAGAGTAGTTAGCAACCAAAGAGGAAGCCACCGCTGAGCAGGCATCTCCAGTTGAAAGAGACCTGCAAGAAGAGTGAGACAAGAACTTCAGCTTTCTTAAGAGTTATCCAAGAATGTAATGAAGGTATACAAAAGAGTTTTGTGCAACTAAAACAAAAAAGTACTAATTTTCATTTAAAAGCTAAAACTTAATTACTGAGTAGACAATTTGTAAAGTCAATGGTCACAACCAAGAATCAACTCAGAAGCCTGAATGAAATAAGTTGCTTTATAGATAAAACAAAAGAGATAGAAATCATTCAGAAAAAACACTGAAAGAAGATCCTGAAGAAGACATCTAGAAGCAAAAAAACAAACAAACAAAAAAAAAAAACAAAGAACAGAAACAGGGGAGTTAATAATTAAATAGTGAAGACAAATCTTTCTGCCTAAAGAAAGACTTGGGTCAGCAGACTGAAAGGGTTCACTGAGTTCCAGATAAGATTAATGGAAGCATGACACATCTCCTGCTAAAATTCATAAATTCCAAGAATGAAGGTGGGGAGTACTTATGTAATTCTTCCAAGGACATTGTTTCTCAAGATATTGTCCATGGATTTCATACCATAGAACCAAGTAAGTTGGTAAAAATTCAGATTCCAGAGCTTCTGAATCACATCCTTTGGTATGTCTGGACATAAGCAAACAGCTCAGGGTGAAGAGCTGAGGTGGAGGAAATTGAAGTAGAAGGAGATGCTTGAATTAGAAGTTTACAAGTAACCAAGAATAGGAAGAGTCACCTCATCTAACAGAATCTAAATGCTCTTCCTCAGTGAAGTATTGCAAATTCTCACACACACACACACACACACACTGTAAGACAGTTGCCCTAAGCAGTGATCTATTTTGGGAAACCAGATGGAACTGATAAGAGCAGCTTTTTAGCTTTTTTCTTTACTTTTTAATGTTTCAACCTTGACATTGAATTTTGTAAAGGAAGAGAAAAACAAAATTGAAATCATCTAACAAAACTATTTTTTTTACTATCAATTATTTAACGTTCTTCCAGAATACAAAGACCAGGCAACAATTTTGCAATCCAATTCTCAAACTAGGAATGAAATGACCATGTTTTTCTAGGGACAGGCTCAACCTCTCCACAGATATTCTCATTTCTATCTTCTCTATTTTCAGAGATCATTTGTATTTAGGAAATAACCACTGCTTCTTAGCAATAAACTTTAATAAAGAATAATTTATGCACAACTAAATGCACTCATTGAAAATTTGATGACTATATTCACTTATGAAGTCACTATCGTGGTCTAAATACAAAACACTTTGTCATCCAAAAACTTTCCCTGGCCATTTCTCAGTCCCTCTCTCCCTTAACCTCTAGGGCCAGGCAATCATTGCTCTGCTTTCTGTCACTACAGGCTAGCTTGCATTTTCTTTATAGTATACGAGTTTCCTAGGACTGCAGTAACAAATCAACATAAACTGAGTGGCTGAAAACACAAATTTATTGTCTCACAGAACTGGATGTCAGCAGTCCAAAATCAAGATACTAAGTGAGCAATACTCCCTCTAAAAGTTTTAGTGGAGGAATATTCCTTGTCTCTTACAGATTCGGGTGGCTTCTAGAGTTTCTTGGCTGGTAGCAAGATCAGTTGGATCTTTGCCTCTGTCTTCGTGTGACCTCTTCCCCATTATGTTTATGTTTCTGTGTCCTTTCTCTTATAAAGGCACTAGTTGTTTGATTTAGGGCCCATCCTTAACCCAGGATGATGTCATCTTGACATCTTCAACTTCATTACATCTGAATGTGATCACATTTATGGGTATCAGGCCTCAGCACTTAGACATAGCTTTTCATGAATATATCACAATCTACTTAACTACTCACTGCAGATAGACATTTGGATTCTTTTCAGTTCTTGAGTATTACAAACAGTGCTGTTATGATCATTTGTGCACAGTCTGTTATGTGTGTAAATACTTTCATTTCTCCTGGGTAAGTGTGCTGTACACAAATGTGTGCCTAACTTCATATAAAATCACCAAGAACTGTCCCTAAGTGATTATGTTAATTTACTTTCCTATCAGAAAGGCATGAGAGCTCTACTTGTTCCACATCTTCACCAAATCTTGGTGCTTACAATGGTCTTTTTTGTTCAAGCCATTTCACTGGGTTTTGCATCACAGTTTTTATTTACATTTTCCTGATGACTAATGATGATAAATATTTTGTCATGAGTTTATTGGTTACTCGTACATTTTCTTTTGTAAAGTGTTTAAGTATTTGCCCATTTTAATCAGGTTGCTAGTCTTTTATTTTTTCAACCAGTACTTTTATAAGAGTATTTTTAAATTTTTTCCCTAACAAGTATAAACAAAGCTATTTCTGATTTAGGGTTCAGAAAGGTCTGCCAAATGATAAACAACTCAACAGAGGCGAACAGGACCGAAATTCTGTCTTGAGCAGGACTCATGACATAATGAAATGAAAGTGTCCAACAGTGATCAGAATGATATGTAGAGTCTGCTCTGGGGTGCGTTCCTCCTAAAATCCACAATAAGTCAGAGGGGTCCTCAGAACTCCTTTCCTTCACTTAAAGAGATTGCATTAAAGTAATCAAACTCTCTTTGAATTTGAATATATGAGTAGTTCTTTTGATAAATGTCTAAAATAGCCACAAAGATCCTTCAAAACATGGCATATTTGAATGTGCAAGTGACTATTTAAAAAATTCATTTGTGCTCCTTAAGTCTGCAAAAAATCAAACTGAAGAAGGATGGACGAGTTGTCCTCACAGAACTGCAAATATCAACATGTTCAGACGATTCTTGGGAGATTATTCTGTAATGAATAGGCTCAATATCAATAAAAACATCAGCCCAGCCATTATAGCATCTCTTACAGCCCTGTGATTACGGCACACAATAACACTGATTGCGTATCACATCACATTACATTATACACAGTGTCTCAAATAATAGCAGCAGGATCTTTTAACAGGAGAATAGATGAATATATATAATGCATGAATACATACACTTGGTATTTCTATTTGTATGAAATCTTTCCTGTGACAATATTTCAACATTCTTTCAATAGTATTTTCAACTTTTAAACACTTTATTGGAAGTAGTCTCCTTGCAAAAGGCAAATTTTTTACACTCTGATGAGCTCATAAACAACCAGGAAGTTAAGCCTATTAAATATCTCCTATGGCCATAAGTGAATCGCTTTTCCAAAAGCGATAACAAGAATGTTTGAAATAAATTTGCTCTCCAATTCCCTTTTGTTGCAAAGATTGCAACTTCCAAAGGTAACTCAAGGATCTGGGTTATATTTTTGACCACTTGCTGTGGTTTCATATGAAGCAAATTGATCTATATGATGATTGAGCCTATAATTTTGATATAATATAGAATTACACTACTTTAGGCTAAAAGCCATTTGGTCAATACTTTTTAGATTTCACCAGCACCATGATCTAGATAACAGAATTTGCAAGTTGAAATTACAGGGTTAGATATCTAAAAACCATTGTCCTGAATCAGTATGTCATGAATTTGACCTTATACTATACCCATAAGAATCAATATCACTTTCTCTTTTTTCCATGCCTAGGATGGTTTGAAAGTCTTTGGTTAAATTTAGCTCTTATCCGTATCTTAGGTTTGAGTGGCAAGAGCCCCCAAAGGGCAACACCGCGAATCCTACAGCTGTGAGAATGCAGCTTCAGTTTAGGTTTTTACAGCTAAAATTCTGAATTCACAGAGAGATTTTTCTCCAAGAAAATCCGAATGACAATTTCTTCTCTGGACTTATTTTGCTGGTTAGTGCATGTCTGGAAGCATTATTTCCTTCATTCCCATCTCTATCACTGCAATCATTTTTTCACAACATCACATTGTGAAAAATCTCAAACACACAGTAAAGTTGAAATAACTTTACTGTGAAGATTAAAATTTTACTGTACTGATTTATCATATATATGTCCCATCTATTCCTGTATATCTTCTGTTTCTTTACATGATTTTGTTCTGATGCAATGCTGGGGATCTAGTGATGAAAACATAAGGCATTGATATTCTTATTTTAAAGTATATTTTAGAGTAAGCTACAGACATTAGTCTATAATCTTTATTTCTAACTCTTCCCTGTTAGGCTTTTGTCAAAGTTTTTAGCAGAGTATTTTTCTCTTTATGAATAATTTTTAATGAATTTACATAGATTTACAGAGCTAGAAAGTTGATCCAATACAACCTAGAAATTCCAATTAACTATACATTTCTCTCTACTGTTTTTCTCAACAGAAAGGATTGAATTTTCTCCATTTTGACACTTGTTTATATTTTCCAAAAGCAAGAAAGTCGTATAACCTCCAAAAGAAAAAAACCGTCCTCCATCTGTCCTTGGTATTAAAGATCTATTTATATAACTAAGAACATTCCTTGTCAAACAATAGCATTCTGTTTTCCTCTTTATTTTATTTTTCCCCAGTTTTGGATACTGTCCATGCCACTTCTCTGCCAGCTTCAATGTTGACATGGAATTAGAGTACTAGAAAGTCTTAGAAGGTCACTTAAGAATTCTATTTAAATGTGGTGAACTGAAAAAATATGCAATCTGTCCCCTCCTGAAACACCACAAATATATAAATAAAGGAATAAAAAAGGTATAAGTTAGAAGGACAAAGAGAGCAGAAGTAGGGATGAAGAATGACAATAGATGTCAACAAACTTAGGAGGATTAAAAATACACACAAGTGTGAAACTCACTTAGCCAAACAGATGAAGCATAAATCCATCCATCCATATAGGAGACTACAATGAGAAGCAGGTTAATTTGCTTGGCATAATTCAGGAAAGACTCAGGTCTTGGATGTGCTGTGCAAACAGGCGTCAACTGACTGTAAGTAAAGACCTAGAGGTTAGTGACAAGATGACCATTGAGTACCCCAAGTTCTCTCTCTCACCACAAGGTAAAAGTTTCTTCTCTGAAAACACTCAGTTCCATCTCTATAGAGGAAAGACACAGGCATAATGGAGAGAAGGTATGAACCATAATTTTGAAACTGGGCATTCAATTCAAGTCTACACATGGATAGTAAAATACCATCCTCCTCTTTCCTTGTCCATTCTTACAATGCTTTATAGCTGAGGATTTTCTAGAATTTATTCTCCAGGGAAACTTGAGGTATGAAAGAGAAACTTGATGCTGACATTTGGAGTTTCCCCTAAGAAAAGACCAAGACTCTATCACATTACTTTATATACAGCCCACCAGTCATTAGCACCAACAATTCATCTTCTAATTTGCTTTTTATTATTACTTTGTAATGTGAACTGAGAACCAAGGATCAGTAGACATTTGTAGAAAACCCATGACATGCAAAGCAAAAATGAAAAGAAACAAAGGAGAACATAGAGAAATATAAAATAGAGTGAACAAGACAACACTTCTAAAAAAAAATCTAACACTAATATAGACAGATAGAAGAAAATTATATGCCCATGATAAAGGAATCAGAAGCTATAAATGGAATAATCAGAGATGAAGATAGAGGCTCTTAGGAAATCATAAGTAGAACAGAAGTATTGTCAAATAAAATCAAAGCAAAATTCCAGAAAGGAGGAAAAAAACACAATAGACAAGAAAAAAATATAATAAAATAGAAAATAAATCAAGGACTTTATTCTCCAAGTAATAAGAATTCCACAGAAAAAAAGTCATAGAAAACAGAAGTTTCAAAAACATCAACATGCAGTATGTATATGAGACAATTCCCCAAATTTCTTATGTATCCAAATGTATACTAATAAAAAGCAAAAAAGTGTAAAAACAATAATATAAGAAATGTCCTTTGCAATCAAATTCAAAAACCTCAAGATTGAGACCAACATGTGTACAGGATAATAAGTGAAAAAATAAGATCCAAGCCAAGTGCATCATCATAAAATTTCAGCCCAAGGTAGAGGAAGGAAGCTAGTAAAGAAGGGAACTATCAAAGAGAAAAAAATCCAGCCAAACACAATAGAAATGGAACCGAAACAGTGTCAGATTTCTCAACAGCAACGCAAAATACCAGAATAGAGCAGCAATTACAGAAAAACTATATGAGAAATATTTCAACCTACGATTCCTACCTATAGCCGACAATGACAGTTGTATATAATTGGTGAGGCCCATAAAAAATGAAAGTATGGACCCTTGCTCAAAAGTTAAGAATCCCAAAATGGCAATAACAGAACCTTAAACAAAGGATGATCCCATCTAATGGAGATGCCACATTCGAGTCACCTTTGACGCCAATCTACCAGTTAATTACCAGGCATGTGTAAAGGAAACACTACATAGATGCCTTTCCTTGGAAAATGTGCCCCAGCAGGAACATAAAGCCCAGAAAACAGAAGAAAATTGAGAAAACAAACAAACAAACAACAATGCAGTGCAGGAGAACAAGCATGCACAGTTTGAGAGGTAAGCAGACCAGATGACAAAGAAGATGGAGGAGCTCAAAGAGTCATTTGAGGGAGATGTGAAGAGTGAGTCGCCTTCTCTAGACACTCATCAATGAAGAATGACCATCCGTCACACACCACCTCTCAGGAAGAAAGGTTTATCTGAAAAAGAAACCCACAAGAAGGAGACGGAGCACTGATTTTCCCTGACATCATTGATCACATAACTCTTCTGATTCCTCTGCAAGACAAGAATGAAGTCTCTCCCCACAGGAATTTGTGACTAGGAAAATAGAAACTCTCCTTTAATATGTACATTAGATATTCCACTGCAGTGTTTCAAAATTCTGTGTGTATAACGCCAGATGAAATGTTTTATATGTGTCCCTCATAACCTAACTTATACATTTTTTGTATATTCATTATGCATAAAAGATCATGCTCATCACTGTATGGTTTAAGACAAATAACTACAAAACATGAGTTTATAATGCCCTATAAAATTTTATCTGGAATCTGGCATGAATTTTTTAAAAACCTCACTCTATGTTAGTTAACAAAGTGATTAGAACATCAGGTAGTAGTTTCATAAACTTGTCTTTTGGACACATTTGATGTTTCCATTCCAAGGTACAGGACTTGCAGATGACCTTCTAGAGGTCTGGCCTATTTATAATTGTGTTAGAGACCACCAAACTTAATAAAAGCAGTAAGGTTAGAAAAACACATAAATGTCGGCACTAACGCAATTCTTCCTTTCTATTCAACCAAGTCTTTGGCTTAACTCTACAAAAGAAATGCAATACCAGCCTGGCAAATGTCCATCTCAAGTTTCCTATTGTTTTCTCTACTCTCTTTTGTTCTGTCTTCGATTTTAGTTTGCCTGGAAGTGCTTACACTAAAAGTGTGAAAACAGCAGTGATGTTGTAGAGGAAGAAACAAGGGAAATAAAGAAAAATAACACTTAGACAAATAGAAATGACTTTCCTTTTCTGCTTTCATACTTGGGAGAAAATGTGTTGAGATGTGAAATAGTGTTTCCATTTCAAGCCCTGGTGGTTTATTTAACTTGAGTGGATTAATTTACTGTGGGTGGTACCTGGTTTATCATCCATGGAGTGGTAATTTTAAAAATCTTTGACCTTGTCAGTTTGGGGGTCACTTCAGGTTAGAAGTATTGTATCTGCTATGTCACCTCCAATTTTCAGGAGGCTTTCTTGCCTTGAGATGTTGACCTTGCAGATCCTTAGTATTTATAGCTGGTAATTTTCTTCCTATTATAATTATTCCATTCTTTTGAATCTTTCACCCATTTCTCCATCTTAAAATACAACAGATTTTCCAGTAAAAGGGCTTTACTTATTAGGTAACAGAAAGAACAGAAAGGGAACTACCACTTATTATATGTACTAGGTGCTCAATAATGTCCCAGGAATTTCATATAGAATCTCATTTAACACAGCAATCAAACATGAAGTATCATCTCCTTGTACCATTCTGGGAAAGAGACTCAGAATAGGTTAGGTAATGTAACTAAAGACACACAGAACAGAATTCCATTTCACAGACTTTTCATTCTACTACATTTGACATATGAAATAGTTCTAAATTTTAAATTCTCTTAAAAGCATACAGCTGCAACATCCCAGAGGGCGTGCAGGCTGAAAGACAATGAGTTTGTGCTCTGCACCCCTCTGTTACATCCCTGACAGTGGGGCCAGCTGAAAGACAGTGAGTTCACACTCTGCGCCCCACCATTACATCCCAGATAGTGGGGAGGACCGGAAGACAGTGAGTTTGTTCCCCTGGCCTCCTCCATTCCCTCCCTGGCCCATGGATGGCAGGGCTGGCTGGAAGAATGTAAAACCAACGGGAACCCCAAGACCCAGTACAACAGCCTGGTTCACAGATGCAGACACACCTTTGGAGGGTGAGGTACTCAGTGAGGCCAGTAATGAAGAAGTGTCTGAAGCAGCAGCAAAGAGATAGGAGTCAAACTCCGGAGAACTCCACTGATAGAAGAGCAGTCCCAGCCCCTACATCCGGAGACCAAAATCAGCTCCATACCCGGCACATCTCTGCGATGCGGCATGGACAATATCACAGAACAGTAAACACTAGAAGAAGGTAGGTTCTTGGGATAGCCACAAAGAACCAAATACATCTGGAGGACATCCCTGAGGAATGGACATCTCCTTTCCTCCTTGAGAGAGACCTCAGTGCTATAGGTAGAGTTACATATCATGGGAGGTTAGCAGGCATCAGCATAGAAAACAAAATAAAAGAAAAAAGATAAGGTGAAGAATGGCAAGCTATAGAGGTGGGGTGTAGTCTCAAACCCCTAGCCCACCCTGGACAGGCCTGGAACACAACGAGATGGATAAGGCTGGAAGTCAAACACTGGAATTTTGTAAAATATTAACAACAGAACTGAAAAAGCAAGTGGAAAAGGCTACAGAGAAAATGATAGCTCAGCTACAAAAAGAAATGATGCTTAAAATCAAAGATATTAGAGAAGACACAAATAAAAGAATAGATGAGCTTAGAAAAAGATGGAAACAAAAAATGCCCAACATGGGAGAGAAATGGAATTCATGAAACAAATCCCAACAGAGACCCAGGAGATTAAAACTCTGCTGAAAGTATATGCAACAGACTGAATGAAGAAAAGAATAGAATTTCAGATCTTGAAGACAGAATTGCAGCTAGTGATCATGAAAAGAAAGATAACACAAAAATAGCAACAGACCATGAGAAATCAATCCAACAGCTACAAGATGAGGCAAGGAAGAATAACATGGAATTGATTGGGGTCAATGAAAAAGCTGGAGACAGCATAAATGCCATAACAATCATAAATATATATGCACCTAATACTGGAGAACCCAACTATATAAGACAGTAATTGGTAGACATGGAAAATCAAATAAGCAATAACAGTTGTAATGGAAGACCTCAATACCCCAATGGCAGATGGATCAACTACACAGAAAATCAGCAAAGAAATATCAGAGCTAAGCCAAACCTGTGAACAAACAGACTTAATAGGAAGAAGCCATGCCCTGAGGCTATGATCCAGTGGACAGGAAAGATTCAGAGAGATTCCGGAGTCCAGAGTGGGCCTGGAGAAGAAGCCACACCCTGAGACCCCACTGCCGTCAGGAGGAGCATTGGTGAACTACCGCTCTGAGCTTCCCCACTACTCCAGGAACTCCAGATCAGAGGAACCCAGGTACTGAGTCCAATTCACTACACCAAGGGACTGGCAGCCAACGTAGGAAGGAACACAGGAAAATGTCAAGATGAAGGAGCAAAACACAATCTCAGACCTCCAGCCCTCCCAGAACAAGTTCAGGAGACACAGACCTGATAAAAGTTAGAGGTCATATGCTTTAAATTTCTGAAAAAATAACAACTGAAGAAAGGAAGTGATTTAGTGCTTGTGTTGTTTGGTTAGTTTTACACGCCTGTATCTGATAGTCTGGACAGTTATTTTGAAGATACCAAAAGGCATTATGGTAGCCACTGTTAACTTCCTATTATCTTGTTTTGAAGTCCTGTATCTCTTTCATTGTTTTGTTTTCATTGGCTTCATTCTGTTTTACTTTGCTTGGTTTTATTCTCTTTAAAATAAAAATAAAAATAAAAGTATACAGCTGCACCAGAAGTATTGCAATATACACTTGCAATAAGATATCTTTCTGCATGGGTTATTTTTCCAACAAGCTTCCAGGACATTGCCTGGGCTAATGAGCACCAAATGATCTGCTTCTTTAGAAATTTTTATCTTAATTCTTTTTTCGTCCCTTTAGCCTGGAACATCCACTTCAAGATTTACTACAGACTGTATTTTGTTTTCCCACCCCAAACCATACATCAAAGACTTAACCAAACAATAGTATTTGTAAGTGAAGATTTTAGGAAATATTTGGGTTTATGTGAGGCCACAAGTGGAGGCCCTTGTGATAGGATTAGTGCCCTTATAAGAAGAGACATCAGAGAGCATCTTTCCCTGTTTCTTTCCTCCAGGTGAGGGAACAGTGAGAAGATAGTTCTCTACAAGATAAGAGGCCCTCATGAGAAATTTCCCATATTGGCACTATCATCTCAGACATCCAGCCTTCAGGACTGTAGGAAATGAGTTTGTTGTATAAACCACTCAGTCTATGGCAGCCCCCACTGATTAATACAGGGCACTGCTGGACTCAAGTAGGAACTCCCTCTTCAGACACTATTTGAGTTGCTTAAATCCCTGAACTTAGTGATTCTTAACAGGCAGTATAGTGTCCTCTTGATGAGATAAGAGCTAAGTCAAAAACACAAAGACATCCTTTCAGGTATTTTGTAAGCAGGAGTAACTTGCTAGTAAACTACTCAGTAAAGAATTACTGAGGTTTGTTTTTTGTAAATTAACATGATCACTTCAGTTTACTCAATCTGTGTTATGATTCAAAAGACTCCAAATAGCAAAACTTGCAGTATGTGTATGTTTAAACAGATACTTAGACTCGATCATGTTTTTAGAAAAGATGCTTCATTACAAGTTTTGAATTAGTCATAGTTTTGCTTTTTAAAATAAATTTCATTTATTGTTATTTCTATTTAACTTTAAAAATATTCAAGTAATTATAGATTCATGAGTGGTTTGCAAGGATAATACAGGGAGCCATCATCTTGTGTTATCCAGTGGTTACATAATCACACTACAGTATCAACACCAGGAAACTGACATCAGTACCACGTGTGTACAGTCCTATGTCATTTTATCACAGGTATAGACTCCTGTAAGCACCTCCGTGGTCAAGGTGCAGATATGTCCCCTCACTACAGAGTTCTCCTTCAGCTTTGCCCTTTATAGTCAATTCTATTACCCTTCCCCCATCAACCCTAACCCCTGGCAACCTCTAATTTAGTCTCAATTTCTACAATTTTTCCATTTCAAGAACATCATATAAATGGAATCATATAGTGTGTGACCTTTGCAATGTTTTCCCATTGAGCATAATGCCCTTGAGAACCATCAAAGTTATTAGAATTAGTTTCCTATTGCACTCTAACAAATTACCACAAACTTAGTGACTTATGACAGCACAGTTTTATTAGCTTATACTTCTGGAAGTCAGGAAACTGAAATCCATTTCACTAGGCTAAAGTTAAAATGTTGGCTGAGCTGCCCATCTTCTGGAGGTGCGAAGGAAGAATCTGCTCCCCACCTTTGTCCAGCTCATAGAGCATTTTGTGGTTTGTGGCTCCAGATTAGGTAGACCTTTACCTCTATCTCAAATTCATCTTTGACTGACTCCCTGCTTCTGTTTTCTAAGGGCCTTTGTGATTGATTACATTGAGTTCACTCAAGCAATGCAGGATAAACTTCCCATCTCAAATTCTTAAGGTTAATAACATCCGCAAAGTCACTTTTGGCACATAAGATAACATATTCACAGGTTTGGAGAATCAGGATCCAACTATCCATCAGAGAAGAATTATCCTGCTATTAATTTGAGCCCATCAATAGTTTGCTCCTTTTTATTTCTGGGTAGAGAGGCATAGCATATATATAGCACAATTTGTGGAACCATTCATCTAAAGTAGG